>SZWC01009083.1:53610-68125 GCA_023375785.1 Penium margaritaceum
GGCCATTTTGTTGATTTGGCCAAGTGAGAGGTCATGAGGTCGATCCTGGCCCCATGCATATCTTGTTTGCTGTGGAAGCTTCCAAGAAAGAAAGTCCGTAGCTTCTTGGACGCTACATGGTTGGTCTGTCACCCTGACACTAGGATGCTTATGTGTCAAGCCCACAGTGCAAGTCTATTGGTGACGTGGCTGGTTCAGGCCACTTCTCAGGAATGTGCTTTTGAGTTCTAGGACTGGACAGACAGCTATAAAAGGACTTGTCTTGCATGCTGATCAATCAACCCTTGCTTGATGCTCTCTTGCGTATTGACGACTTGAGCTCTTCCGGAGATGTAATGCTAAGGCGTTAGTACTCTTGAAGGTGAAGTGTATGCCTGATTAAGTTTGGGGTACATGACACATGTCAACAAAGGAAGAAGGCCTAAACACCTTTACTGAGCTTTTTGGTTTCGCGGCTTCTCTGCCAGAGGTGGTTAGCTTAGTAGCTTACACATCCCACAGGCAGGCACAACAAGAGTTGGATGGATCTCGGTCTGTGCTCTGAGATTTGATATGCTACGGGTTCCAAGAACAGGGCATCAAGGCTGCGGTGCATGGGGGGGATTGTTGATATGGTGTGTCCCTTGCCATAAGTGTTGTTGGTCGTATTCCCTGGTTTGACCAATATGGTGTGGTCAAAACACCTGATCTGATTTTAGATCCGGATTCCCTGGAAAGTTTCATGCAAGTTGGAGCTTTGAATTTCTCGATTTGAGGGCATATTCAAAATGTTAGCCCAGGCCAAAATTCGGGTGCTGGGCAAATGGATTCTGGTACCCGCCATGGGTGGCGGGATAATCCACTGCCAGTGATCCGAGTTTGTCTCCAATGAGCTGAAAATGCACCAGGGCCATAAGGGAAGCAACCAGAGGATTCTCTTTGACAAGGGTGAACTTATCCTTGAATTCTGGACGATGAAAGGCGCTCCGACTGGTCACTGTTGGAGTGCCTCCCATTGCTTAGCGTGCAACGCAAGGTGGCCGGCTCCTCATCGGCACAACCATGGCCACCACATATGAGCTGAGCTCAAGAATTGGGCCGAACACAGATGAGGAGAAGGAGGAGATAACAGATGTACCGTACCAGCCCAAAGTGGGGAGCATCATGCACCCCATGGTGGCAACGCGACCCGACCTGGCCTTTGCGGAGGGCCAAGTGAGCCGCTATGTTGCTGACCTCGGACCAATGTGTTGGCAAGCGATAAAGTGGATCCTTGACCCGTCAGTGACGACCCGTCAGTGTTGACCTGGGGTTCCGCGTTGACCCTATTACCGCGGCCGTGGAACCCCGTTCCACCCCGATGGGACCCCGAAGGATACAAGAGACCGTCCTCGTCAAATTATGCTGCACCATTCCTCTTTGTGATGACATTGGAGCTGCAGATGTGTGTGGCTTATTGCACACTAAAGAACATATCAATAAAAAAATGGGTACCCGCTACCAAGGGTTGAGGAGCTGTTTGACAAGTTGAGGTTAGCGCAGTGTTTCATCAACATTCATTTACGCCCGGGATACCATTAACCACCGGTATTGGCGTACCAAGGTTTCTCCAAGATGGCACATTTCAATGCACTTCGTGAGAGCATCGCAGCTAATAGGACGGTTGAAGTCCTCCTGAATCATGTCATCAAGCTACATGGAGTATCGTAATCCGTTGTCTCATATCATGATCCACGCTTCACTTTGTGTTTTTGGAGAGATATCATAGGGCAGCTGGACTCAATGGTTCAGCTAACCACAATATACCACCCACAGAGCGATGGACAGATAGAGCACACAAACCAGATTTATTAACAGCTCCTGTAGACCATAGTCCCACCGGATGGAGAAGGTTGGGAGGAGAATCTCAGAGAGGCAGTTTGCCTACAACTATGTAGTGTCACTTTCAACATAGTGGTCACTATTTGAGGTTGTGTATGGCCACCAGTCACTGAGCCCAGTCGCCCTTGCGACAGCAACATCCATTCTGGCTGTAAAACAAATTGCCTATGGGTTTGCCAACGTATGGGACGTGGTACGATAAACGGTTGTTAAATTTGCAGAAGTAACAAAAGAGGAAATTGGATAAGCACCAAACTCTAGAGGAGTTCCAAGTGGATGATCAAGTGATGCTGAACTCTGAAAACCTGCAACTAATGGGAGTTGCGGGTCCTAAGCTAAAGCTGCGATGGGTGGGTGTGCTATGCATTCTAGAGAAGTAGCCGGCCATTTCTTACGGTCTGGAGCTACCAACTCTCTATACCATTGATCTAGTGTTCCACATCTCCTTGATTTGTGCCTATCACGCTCCTAATACCTTCTTCTAGGGTCACGAGACAGCTCCATCTCCTACTCTCAAAGTCAAATGAAGTGAGAAATTTGAGGTGGAAAAGATTCTAGCGGACCGACAGAGAGGACATCGGAACAAGTTCCTCATGCGATGGAAGGGATGCCCAGCGGAACACAATTCTTGGGAGTCAGAGGCCAATTTCAATGCCAGGGATACGAACACTGTTCTCCATGAGTATCTGAGGCACGCCGGGTCGTCACGCCTCCACCAGGCGGGGGTGAATGTCCATGTTGACTTCAACTTCCAACTTTAGGGGATCAATTCGAGGTCGCTAAGTTGATCAAATTCAACGTCGACGTCGACGTTGACTTGAATTGACCCCCCTNGGTGGAAAAGATTCTAGCGGACCGACAGAGAGGACATCGGAACACGTTCCTCATGCAATGGAAGGGATGCCTAGCAGAACACAATTCTTGGGAGCCAGAGGCCAATTTCAATGCCAGGGATACCAACACTGTTCTCCATGAGTATCTGAGGCACGCCGGGTCGTCACGCCTCCACCAGGCGGGGGTGAATGTCCATGTTGACTTCAACTTCCAACTTTAGGGGATCAAGTCGAGGTCGCTAAGTTGATCAAATTCAACGTCGACGTCGACGTTGACTTGAATTGACCCCCCTCTATCACGCCAAGCCCTTCTTTTCACCTATTTTGATTCAGGGCCCGTTGGACCAGGGCTGGGACTTTTGTTTAGGAGGTCGTGATCAACCACCGCGACCACAAAATTGCCTCTCAGCAGATCTATCGAGCCTTGCTGGCTCACCAGGGTGAGATTTGCCAAGCAGGATTGGCTATCGTAGACAGCTGGCTGGTCAGCATCAAACCAGTTATCAGTCATGCACTTTCTACATGGATAATGCATGTCTGAAGCATGTTGACTGTGTGGCAAAAATGCAGTGTACTCCTGTGACATTTTGCGGCTAATGTTGACCTACAGGAGGGCACAAAACACGTTTTCATCTGCATAGGAAGGGCATTACATATTGCAAGCCTGGACGAGGCTGCTAGGGACTCGCCTATCAGGTCATGTGGAGGGGGGATCTAGGTAACCAAGGCCATGCATTTCTTGTCATTTTTCAATCATTGCTAACATGGCTGACGGGGCCAGTCAGTCTACCACCAATTCTCAGTCATCTACGCTGGCCAGACCATCTGTTTTGACTGGCCATTTCCTCATCCGGGCCCTTAGCAAGTTTTTCAAGCCTGTACCGGCTCAAGGCGGCTACCCCGGATGGCAGCGTGGGCCATGCGGAAAGGTGGCACCAGGCGGGTCCGGCCGTATGCGCAATCACTTTGGGGCTGCAGTGCACATCATCACTAAGTGTAAGGTGGCTCCTCCAGCTTCCCGGGCGCTTCTTGGTCTCCCCCCCTGCCCCCTCCCCCAGCCTCCCTTCAGCCATTTGATGAGAAGCTTTACAATGGCCAAGCTGAACCATGGGGCACGAGTTCCAACCCAGTTGACTAGATGAAGCTTGTCCCACACCGGAAGCGGCAGGAGCTTCCCGCAGCTGCTGGTGTTGCCAACAGTGTAGCAGCCATGGTTTCCACTCCAGCATTCATCCCCAAGTCCCATTGTAGCAGCACCCCGGCTTCAGCAGCATCGCTCAACACCGCTCATCAATCGCTCATGCTACAGCACCTAGCAAACGCAGCCAACAGCGAATGCTAGCGGATGATCATGAAAGTCATGGAAAAAAATGCCTTCCCCATCTCATTCTGCAGAGATGAAGACGTCTACAAGATTGTGGAGGACGCGCAACGGACAATACCAAAATTCGGGCTGCCTAGCAAGGACCCGGATGACCTCAGAGCTGCTTTTAGCACTTGATGCTGAGCTAGAAGAGCTTCAGGCTCCGCTCTGAAGTGGCTCAAAGATCTTTAGAGTAACCCTTGGCATTGATGAGTGGAAGGATGTCAAGATCCAACCAATCTACTGCCATGTCCTCAAATGCAGAGGGCACCGCTCACCTCTTTTCCGGAGATGCAAGCGGCGTCGTCATGGATGCCAACCATGTTGTAGCAGTCATCGACCACGCCATCTTCGAGGTCGGCGCTGACAAGGTTGTCATGGTCATCACCGACAACGCATCTACAAACAAGAAGGCCTATATTGAGCTCCGGAAAAAGTACCCTACTGTTTTTTTCAGTCACAGTGTTTCCCACTCCCTGGATCTTGTGCTGAAAGATGTGGCAAAAACTGAGTGGGGTTCAAACCTCATCACCAATGCAGAGCGCATTGTGTCATTTTTCCGCAACAAGGTCATGGCCTTGATTTCCACCCAGAGTGCATTGTGTCATTTACTGGCATGCTTCCTACAAATTCTCGGGGCATTCAGAGTTTTTTTCCGGTTTGTAAAGTCAGCTTGCGGGTAAGATCGACTTCTCTCGACTGCGACGATGCGTGGAGGAGGAGGAGCAAGCGAGCGAGCAAACGTGCTCCACACCCCAGGGGCGTGTGTCGTTGGTACCTGCGTGTGGTATTCCATGTATGCCATGTGAAGGTGAATTTCACCTCTCATTGCATAGCCTGTGTAGCAAGCTATCCACTTAGGGGCTACCCTAGAGGGGAGCTCCTAACCACGAACGCGGTGAGCTGTGAAGGTGAAACTGGTGACTGCGACCATATGATCTTAGAAGTACCACCAGTGGCGTGCACAAAAGGATGACGGCACCCACCCCCGTGATTCAAGACAGATCGGTAATGTGGAAAATCGACGGTCATGCACTTCTCGCAATAAGCATTAGGTGAAAGTATGGTTTCAGGCACAGGTGCAAGTAGCTTGGTGTGGCAAGCAAGGAGAGCACTAGGCAAGGGCCAGGACTAGCCGGCCAAACAGCATAAACACCTTGTACTCAATTCAGTGTGATGAACCTGTGATAATTTTTCATCCCTTACGATTTCCCGTTCTGGCTCCCAGACTTCTCGAAGTCTCTCTTTCAGCTGTACCTGTGCTCTCCAAAAGCCAATGTTCAAAGTGCCCCTGCCATGGATGCTGATTGCCTTTTTCCTGGTTAGACCACTAGAGAGTGGTTGGATGTCTGATCTGATTGCAGATGTGGATGCCTTGCATTTTGCCATGCAGTTTCAAGATTTCAGTTGCTCGATTTGATTGAGAATTCAGAAAGTTAACCCCATCCGAAGCTCGGGTGGTAGGTGGGTGGAATATGGGTTCCGTCATTCGTGACGGATTAACTCCACCTCCAGTGATCCGAGTTCGACTTCAATGAGCTCCAAGGGCACATGGGCCATGAACAAAAGGGACGTAAATGGTCTTCTGGACCAGGAGAGCCTCCCCCCACGTTAGGATGACAGGAAGGGCGCTTTGACAGGCCACCGTCGAAGCGCCTCCCGTCACTCCCGTTCATGGGTATGGTGGGCGGCTCGGCTCCACCATGGATTACTCTAACGGCCGTAGCAGGGGCTCTACTGCTCCGTTTTGGGCCTGCTTGGATGCGTTGGAAATCTTAGATCACACGCTATAAGAATCTGACTTAATCTCACCAAAACTACTAACTATTGATGATTCCCAGCCTTTCTCACATTTCGCAATCTGTATTCTGCCAGAATTCTGCTCCCTTGGTGTTGTGGCGACCCTAAGCACACACCTCCCTTGGAAGTCTCTTTGCACTAAGCAGCCATGGACACTTAGGCAATTCAAGGCATGCCAGGACAGCATTCCTGACAAAGGGTTATGGGCCCACAGCCCTGACCTGCCTACCAAGACGTTCACGGCTTCCGCAACGCACGGGAGTGTCGCTCCGGGCGACACCGCCGTCGCACTTTGAGATTGCCCATTGCAGAAGTTCAACTTGGCGCAGAAGACAGAGTCCTCGCCCATCCAAAAGTACATGGGTGATCCAGGCTTTGGGCTGTGGTGATGGAATTTTGAGATTTACCTCGTGTACAAGGGACGGCTGGAGCTTATAAAGGGCACGGTGGTTTAAGATGCGAGCGCAATGGACGAGGAGAAGACGGTCTTCGCGAGGACAGACACGGAGGTGTTGATGCTCCTATTGTCGGCGCTGCATGAATCCCAGTGGGGCTACATCCAAGGCTGCGACCTGGCAGTTGACGCGTGGAAGAAGCTTTGCTCCATTCACCAATCAACATCCCTAGCAAACAAGATCTTCGCAATGAAGCGACTCTTAACGGTGAGGATCGAGGAGGGTGAGGAAATCATTTCTGCCATGCAACAAATCGAGTCTCTTACCTCATAATGCAATGATGTGGGGTGGAAGATTGACACAAAGATGCAGGCAATGGTGCTCCTCATAGCTCTACCTGACAGTTGGGGTCCTCTCATCACCGTGCTAGGAGGTTGGGAGGAGAATAAACTCACTTACGGCGCAGTCGCCGAGTACATCCGCAACGAGGTGCACAATCAAACCGGTGGCGAGACCTCGTCGTCCTCAACTGCCCTGGTCACCAAAACGCAAGGTGGCAGCAGCAGCGGCAAGCGAGGCAGTGGTAATGGCGGCGGCAAGAAGGGCGCGAAGAGGGGCACATGCCACAACTATGGCAAGGAGGGCCATACGGCCAAGGAGTGTCCGGAGGAGGCGCAGGCCGGGAGTAAAGGCGCCAAAGGCAAGAAGGTGCTCCTCAATGGCACGAAGAACCACGACCTCAAGGGTGCCAACCAGAGGTGCCTTGACTCAGGTGTGGAGGAGCATACCCAAGTTAAGAAGGTGGGGTTTATCAACTACACCAAGTCTGCCAAGTCCATGGTGACCGCCAACGACAAGGTCGAACCTGCGGCTGGCCAAGGTGATGTGGACGTTGAGGTGGTGGTTGGAGGTAAAAAGGTGCAACGTGTTATCCAAAATTTGCAACATGTCCCCGGCCTGGCTGACATTTTGAGTGTGAGCCACTTGACAGACAAGGGCTATGAAGTACTCTTTTGCAGGAAAGGTGCAGTCGTGCGGATGGACGGAGGCGGCGAGGTTGTGCTTGAAACAAAGCACGAGGGAGGTCTCTACATTGTGAGAAACAAAGGTCATCCCCTCGGCAGCAGGCGCAGCAAATTCGCAAGCATGCGCCGTCAACCTTGCAAAAGTTGGGGGAGCAGACCTGTAGCTGTAGCATCGACGGCTGGGGCACTCGTCGCCGGCAGTCGTGCAGGAGATGGGGAGGCGCGAGATAGTTCGCGGCCTCAACATCACCGGTGCAACAGATGCAACAACAGAATCTGCAGAGCACAAGTGCGAGCCTTGCATCGTGGGCAAGGCGAAGCGCAAGCCGTTTGAAGACGCACAACGGCGGGCCGAGAACATGCTCAAGGTCATGCAGAGTGATGTGTGCGGACCGATCAGACGCCGTCCATTGGAGGCGCGCGGTACTTCGTCACCTTCATCGACGATTGCAGCATAAAACTCTACGTCTACTTCATGAAGCGGAAGAGCAATGTGCTGAACCGGCAAAAGAAGTATGTCGTAGCGGTGGAGAGGCAGACTAGTCGCAAGGTCAGAGCTCTACGCAGCAACAATGGCGAGGAGTATGTGGGCTACGGAGGGTGGCTGAAGGAGTAGGGCATTGAGTGGCAGCCGACCACTCCGTACATGCCACAATCTAATGGCGCAGCAGAGCGTATGAACCAGACGCTACTCACGATGGCGCAGACAATGCTCGTGGAAGCAAAGCTGCCACGGAGCGTGTGGGCCAAGGCAGTGAGCACAGCATGCTACATCACCAACCTCACCCCAACGGCAGTGCTGAAGGGGAAGGGCGGCTGGAAGACGCCGCAGGAGGCTTGGAGCGGGCGCAAACCAAGCGTGGCACACTTGAAGGTTTTCGGGTGCAAGGCGCATGCGTTGGTGCAGGCCGCGCAAAGAAAAGACTCCAAACTGGACCCGCATGCAAAGGTGTACGCATTCGTTGGATACGAGAGCGCGCTCAAGGTGTACCGCCTCTTCAATCCACGGACGCAGGACGTCATCACCAGCTGCGACGTCATGTTTGATGAGAAGAAGAGCTACTACAGCAGAAACAACATCAACGCAGCACACTCTCCATAGGAAGGGGAGTGGTTCCAACTCCTTGAGTGTGAGGAGGAGCCGGGGGCTGTAGAGGTCAATGACGGGTCTTTGGAGGATGACGGTGCTGGAGCGCAGCAGGGCAATGCAGCAGGTGCAGGTGCCGTTGGAGTGCGGGATGCAGCAGCCGACGCGGGGGAGCCTGTGGCCGAGGGCAACGTTGCAGCAAAGCAGCACCAGGATCAGCAGCCAGCGTCGCCAAGGTCGTTGCGTTGCAGTTGGAGGCGGCGGAATGCGGCAAAGCGGTATGACGCAAGCACGAGCCGCTGGGTCGGCATGGCGCGGTGCATGATGGAAGCCGCAAAGGAGCCGACAACTATGCAAGAGGTGCTTGCACGGCCTGACGGGCAGTAGTGGGGTGAAGCAATAAAATCTGAACTTGCGTCCCTTGCTGAGAACGGCACTTGGGAGTTGGTGGATCGGCCTGAGGGGGCGAACGTGATCAGCTCCAAATGGGTGTTCAAGGTGAATTTCACCAAGGACAGCAAGGTGGAGACGTATAAGGCGTGGCTAGTGGCAAAGGGGTATGCGCAGCAGAAAGGCAAACACTACGATGAGACGTTCGTACCCGTCGCCAAGTTCACAAGTATCCGGACAATCCTCACAGTGGCAGCCACAAAGGACATGGAGATCCACCAAATGGATGTCAAGACAGCATTCCTGAATGGCATCATTGACAAAGAAATCTACCTTGAGGTGCCGGAGGGGGTGGATGCGCCAAAAGGCAGGGTGTGCAAGCTGCGGAAGGCCTTGTACGGGCTAAAGCAGGCGCCCACGTGCTGATACCAACAGATGGACAGCTACATGGCGGAGATCGGCTGCAAGCGCTGTGAGTCAGACCACAGCATGTATGTGCGGCGCAGTANAGACAGCATTCCTGAATGGCATCATTGACAAAGAAATCTACCTTGAGGTGCCGGAGGGGGTGGATGCGCCAAAAGGCAGGGTGTGCAAGCTGCGGAAGGCCTTGTACGGGCTAAAGCAGGCGCCCACGTGCTGATACCAACAGATGGACAGCTACATGGCGGAGATCGGCTGCAAGCGCTGTGAGTCAGACCACAGCATGTATGTGCGGCGCAGTAAAGGACTCCATCATATTGTCGCCCTCTATGTGGATGACCTGATTCTGTGCTCATCAGATCTGGCGGCTTTGCAGCAGCTCAAGGAGCAGCTGAGCAGCAAATTAAAGATGACGGACATGGGGGAGCTGGAGCACCACCTCGGGGTGAGCATCACTCAGAACCGGAGAGGGCGTACGCTTGAGTTGGGACAGGCCAAGTTCGTGGCCAAGGTGCTGAAGCGGTACGGCATGGAGGACCGCAAACAAGTGGACAGTCTGTTCTCCACAAGCTGTGAGCTAAGTGTGGCGATGGCGCCGCAAACTAAAGAGGAGGAGGACATGGCGGAGGTGCCCTACCAATCTGCGGTGGGCACCCTCATGTATGCCATGGTGGCGACTCGGCCAGACTTGGCCTACGCGGTGGACCAGGTGAGCAGGTATGTGGCCAATCCTAGGCCACTACACTGGCAGGCAGCGAAGTGCATCCTCCGGTACTTGCAGGCAACGCGGCATGCGCGCCTGAAGTACGACGGAAAGGGGAGGTCCGACCCCTTGCGGCTGGTCTGCTACACGGACGCGGACTACGCCGGCGATGTGGACAAGAGGAAGTCTACTTCTGGCTATGTGTTCTTCCTCGNTTCTGTGCTCATCAGATCTGGCGGCTTTGCAGCAGCTCAAGGAGCAGCTGAGCAGCAAATTAAAGATGACGGACATGGGGGAGCTGGAGCACCACCTCGGGGTGAGCATCACTCAGAACCGGAGAGTGCGTACGCTTGAGTTGGGACAGGCCAAGTTCGTGGCCGAGGTGCTGAAGCGGTACGGCATGGAGGACCGCAAACAAGTGGGCAGTTTGTTCTCCACAAGCTGTGAGCTAAGTGCGGCGATGGCGCCGCAAACTAAAGAGGAGGAGGACATGGCGGAGGTGCCCTACCAATCTGCGGTGGGCACCCTCATGGTGGCGACTCGGCCAGACTTGGCCTACGCGGTGGACCAGGTGAGCAGGTATGTGGCCAATCCTAGGCCACTACACTGGCAGGCAGCGAAGTGCATCCTCCGGTACTTGCAGGCAACGCGGCATGCGCGCCTGAAGTACGACGGAAAGGGGAGGTCCGACCCCTTGCGGCTGGTCTGCTACACGGACGCGGACTACGCCGGCGATGTGGACAAGAGGAAGTCTACTTCTGGCTATGTGTTCTTCCTCGCAAGTGTAGCGGTCTCATGGTGCAGCAGGAAGCAGGACTGCGTTCCCACCTCCACAGTGGAGGCAGAGTACGTCGCTTTGGCCGAGGCGGTCAAGGAAGCGGTGTGGCTCCGCAGATTGCTGGGGGAGCTGGGCGTGCCGCAGCAGGAGACTACAGTGGTTCAAGAAGACAACACCGGCTCCATCTCGCTGACCAACTACCCAACGCACCACAGAAGGATGAAGCACATCGACGTGCGCTACCACAACGCGCGCAACATGGTGGAGAAGGGACAGGTTGAGCTGCAACATTGCAGCACGAAGCACATGCTCCTGGATTGCTTGACCAAGGCGCAGCCCCAGGATTGATAAGTCATCAGCCTTGCAGGGTTTGGGTTGACAAGCTGTGAAGGGCTTGAAAGCGCAGATGCGGACGAGTGAGAGTGAGCATGAGGCATCCGGCATGGAAGGTGCACCGGCGAGAATGTTAAAAGTGCCCCTGCCATGGACACCGTTTGCCGTTTTCCTAGTTCAACCACTAGAGAGTGGTTGGATGTCTGATCTGATTGCAGATTTATACTCTTTGGATTTTGCCATGTAGTTTCGAGCTTTTAGTTGCTCGATTTGGTTGAGAATTCAGAAAGTTAGGCCCATTCCAAGTTCAGGTGGTAGGTGGGTGGAATCTGGGTTCCGTCGTTCGTGACGGATTAATTCCACCACCCGTGATCCGAGTTCAACTTCAATGAGATCCAAGGGCACATGGGCCATGAACAAAGGGATGTGGATGGTCTTCTGCACCAGGGCGAGCCTCCCCCCACGTTGGGATGACAGGAAGGGCGCTTTGACAGGCCACCGTCGAAGCGCCTCCCGTCACTCTCGTTCGTGGGTATGGTGGGCGGCTCGGCTCCACCATGGGTTTCTCTAACGGCCGTAGCAGGGACTCTACTGCTCCATTTTGCGCGTGCTTGGATGCGTTGGAAATCTTAGATCACAAGCTATACAAATATGATGTAATCTCAACAAAACTACTAACCATTGATGATTCCCAGCCTTTCTCAGTTTTCGCAGTCTGTATTCTGCCACAATTCTGCTCCCTTGGTGTTGTGGCGACCCAAAGCACACACCTCTCTTGGAAGTCTCTTTCCACTAAGCAGCCGTGGACACTTAGGCAGTTCAGGGCATGCCAGGACAGCATTCCTGACAGCCAACACTTAGTATTCGTAGAGCACACACTCTCACAGGTTGGATGATCACTCACTGATCACGTGACCGGCCGGCCACCCAACTGCGAGCCACGAGTCGATGATCGAGATACTGGCTCGATCAGTGGCTGAGAGGCCACAAGGGCCTCAAGGGGGAGTCACGTGGCCTCGTGCCCTTGCCCTTGCTTTCCCTCCTTGCCAGCAAGTGCAAGCGAGGATGAGGGATGCGCGCGAGTGACACTGGCACGAGTAAAAGGCAAATTGTCGATGCAAAAGATCCGATTGTGCCTTGCATGCAACGATCTCATGCCGAGGCGTAAAGAAACAAAACCCGAGTTTGTCTACAAAAACAAAACCAAGTATCGAAACCAAAAAAAAACTAGTTTGAACTCATGATTTCCTGGTAATATTCCCCTTGTTTTGAACCTACAACGAGGGGGCAAGGTAGAAACATAAATGGGTCTTTGAAGATTTGAAAACTTCAAGTCTCCATACACGAATTGTTGATGACAATTGTCCCTAGAGTGACGCAAAAGAGAAACCCCCTCAAGCGAGCTGTGCATGCCATTTAGCGCATTCCAACGTTGACCTCAGTGCTATAGCTAGAGAGAGGACATGTTACTTCGACCATCGAAATGGACTTTAAGAGAATACTTCCATTACGTGAACTAAACTTCACGATGATAAGAGAACCAAATTGAATTCTGATGAAATGCAAAGAAATACAATGACTTCCTATGCATTGCAAGTGTCAACCTTGTGATTGTAATGTTAGTTTGTGTTAGCAATGGATCTATGCAAACATCCCTTTTTCTAGGAAAGAATGTACATTCATGATTGTGTTATCTTGGAATGTTGGGTACTTATGAAGGCTTATGAGGAGAAAAGGCAAATGTGGGCTTACTCGAAGAATGTTTCGTAGAAAATACAATTGTAGGAATTTACCATCATTTAAGAATACTACTATAGTTTCCTGCATTAATCTATGAGATTGTTTTCTTTCATTCAACATTTCCTAGCTAGAATCAACTGTTTTGGTAGTCTAGCCAAACAACTCACTTGACTGGAGAGGAAACTTGACCAAGGTTCCTGTCAAGTTTGCTACATAAAGCATACAAGGTTGATAACAGTATCACTGGTACCACGCCATACATCGATTTTGTACCACGGCACCGCCAGTATCGCACTACAATGTATCTTTTGCAGTACCGGTATGGTATGGGTACTTACGTGTCGAGGTACCCTTCTATCATATCGTAGTATTCTACCATCTTATTGGTTTCTAGACAAACATTGAAATGCAAGTATGCCGATACCACATTACTGGTTGGGCCATCAAGTGTCATGTGTTGTGGGTAGACGAATGCAACTTTGGCAGGGTCACACACATGGATCGGAACACTTCTGCTTTTAAAATGTCTATTTTGAGTACATAATCATGCTTCCATACCCTTTGAAAGAACAAGATTGACCCCTCATGTTAAGACCCTCTCAGGGGTATTTCTTTCAAAATGTCCAAGATTGTTTCATCATCCGCGAGTCAGCATCACAACGAGGTTCAAGTCGAAGTCGGAGGTCGAAGATGGGGCGCATGGGGTGTGCGTGCGAGAACCTACTTCATATCTTAAATTCATCACCTTTGGATGGGGTTTGAGCATTCATCTACTTCATTCTTTGTTTCACGTCTACATTTTTTATGACAGGGTATATCTTCCGAATGTGTTTATTTGTTTTCTGTGTACTAGCTTTCCAAAGATGATTGTTAACAAGAAATTTACGTTTTGTCTTAGATGCCATGTTTTTTCAAACAGAAAGACGCAATCCTCTCACAAGCTCGTATGGATCTTGTCAATTAGATTTATTAATAATCCATTGAGTACCATGGTACTCATATTGTTCTGTGGTAGAATGTGATGTTCAAGCAAGGGTATACCGTGTACCGTGGTACTCCTAATCGGCGATATGGCTGGTTTATCCACGCAAGCGTCAACATAAGCTTGAGATATACATAACATGAATCTTAACTACGCCATAACTAGCAAGTTGAAAGAAGATAATATCATATCCCTTTTCATGGCCATGACCGATGGGTGTCTGAAGTTGCAGATCTAGCAAAGCGACGGGGGTGATGTGTTATCCCCCTTACTTCGCCCCCCCCCCTCCTCACAAGAATTGCAATCGAGCGATTAGCCGTTTTCCCTTCCTTTGATCGACTGGCAAACCCCCATTCGCGAATTTTGGGTTTTCTACATGTGCGCGAGCAAAGCCTGCACAAACATGAAACCCTACATTCGTGAAAGGGGGTTTGCTTCTTGAAGAAAAAATCAGGCTCATCGCTAGATCACGATGGAGCAAAAACGCCTTTTGCAAATTATTTTTCCAAAGAAGCCAACTGTAGCGATAGGGCCGGTTTGGCCCTCCCTCCTCGCTGAAGCGAGGGGTGGTTGCGCACCACCCCTCGTGTCAGCAAGGGCTGGCCGGCGGCCAGCATTTCACTGGCCGCCGGCCAGCTCGTTGCCAGACGGCTAGACGGCCGGCGGCCGGCCAAGCCACAGGCCGGCCATGGGCCGGCCAGCCGCCAGCCGCCGATCGTGACCTCAGCCCGATCAGCGGCTGAGGGGCCACGAGGGCCTCGAGGGCGAGGGCTCGTGGCCTCGTGCCCTTGCCCCCCCCCCCC
>SZWC01009084.1:4707-27123 GCA_023375785.1 Penium margaritaceum
CCGTCCGACCGTCTGACCATCCGTCCGCCCGTTCGTCCATCTATCACCCTCCCTCCCCTCCCTTCGTTGTTCCCTCCCTCCCTCCGGCCCTCCCTCCCCCCCCCTCTCTTTCTACTCAGGGAGAGACACGTGCGGCACGTAGTTGCGCACCCAGACCGCTTACCTCAAAGCATACGGCCACCAGTTGTTGTCGAGTTTAGCACCTAGAAGCATTGCCTTTAGCGTCTCTTGCATTGTGCGGTTGGCTCTTTCTGCCACGCCATTCTACTGCGGCATGTAGGCTCTTGAGAACTGTTGCACGATGCCCATGTCCTCCAAACGGTACATGAACTCTGCGCTCGTGTACTCGCCAGCACCATCTGAGTGCAAAACTTGCAACTTCTTGTTGCTCTGCCTTTCTGCCATCGCCAGCCACTTGAAGAAGATTGTAGGAGCTTCATCTCTTGTGCGAAGAGGGTAGCTCCACACGAATCGGGTTGCGTCGTCCACAAATAGAAGGATGTAACGATGCCTCGAACTCATAGTGGCTATTGGAAGTGGTCCGCAGATTTCAGTATGTACCAGCTTCAACAACTGGCTGACATCACACTTGAAGGCTGGAGGAAACATCTGACGAGGTAGTTTTGCACGAACGCAGTCCTCGCACGGTTGCGATGTGTCTTTGCCACCATTGTCCTTGATGTCGAGGCCTTTGACCTGCGACTTCTTGTGCATTAATTGCACAAGCTGGTTGCTAACGTGGCCAAAGCGTTTGTGCCACACAGGAAGGTCTGCACCAGAGGTCTGGTGGAGGCTAGCTGCTGCGAAGGGAGATTCGGAGTCGCTCGAAGCTGGGGCACTGAAGTCCAGCTCAATCATGCCGTGCGGTAGCAGGCGGCCTTTGGCGATGGTTTTGCCTTCACGACTCTTCAAAGCAACCTGCTCTCCGCTGCTGATGATTTGTGCTCCCCTCTTCATCAGCTGCCCGAGTGAGAGAAGGTTCACCGCAATGTCAGGTATGTAGAGCACGTCACCAAACTTGACCTGGGCACCCTTGTACCTGGTCACGGTCATTTTCCCTTTCCCCAGCACTGGCACTTGCTTGTTGTTGGCCATGGTGACAAAGTCTTTTGAGGAAGGAAGGAGTTTGTGTAGGCAAGCTTTGTCGAACGTGATGTGCGAAGTGCACCCACTGTCCAGATACCACACGTAGGTAGAGCGAAACAGCTTGTCGCTATGTGTCCCGGAAAGTTGGAACATAGACCCTGTGTAGTCGTAGCCCTTGCCTTGATCTACCTCCTTTTTCTCAGGCTCCTTCCCCTTCTTCTGAGTCTGCTTCTCTTTTCCTCCGCTCTTCTTCTCCCCCTTGGTTCTTGACTTGTTTCCTTGTCTCTCCCCTTGCGCCTCTCTCATTCGCTTCCAGCAGTTGATGGCCTTGTGTCCCTTTTTGTTGCAATATGAGCACACTGTTACAGGCCGTGATCCGGGCTGCTGGCCATCTGCACTGCGCTTGCTGGCGTTCGGGCCTGATTGGACGGACCACTGGGAGGAGGTTGACTTCCTCGTGGATTGGCTCTTCCACGACGGCTGAGTGGAGCTGACAGCTGTGCTGATACCTTGGTAAGTTGCATTAGACAGGATGCGCTCCTTCTCCTTTGCTAGAAGCCGATCACGCTGCTCGGTGAGCAGCATCTTGCAGACATAGGACTCTGTCAGCTCTGCTTTGTGCTTGAATTTTAGCACTTTGCGCATGTTGTCCCAGTCTCCAGTCAGGCCATTGAGGAGGAAAGGTACGAAAAAAGGTTTTGAGACAAGAGCGTCGGTCACCGCGAGCTGGTCCCGTAGTAACTTTGCCTTATTGATGTAGGACTCGACGCTGTCAAAGCTGCTTAAGTTGATGTGTGAGAGCTGGGTCAGGAGGTGGGACTTGAAGGTGGGGTCGCTAGACATGTAGGTCCGCAGCAAGTAGGACCATGCGTGGCGAGCAGGCTCTAAAGTTCCCTCGTACATCCGGATTGCATGCTGGATGCAAGGTGTCAGCTGATTGTCCAACACCATGAATGCAGCGTCAGTGAAGTACTTGAACTCCGCCACGACTTGTGGTGGAGACCCCCGTGGTGGAGGAGAGTAGTACCCGTTGTAGAACTTCCAAAGGCTATGGATCTGGGCTACTTGCTTGACCTTGTGTGCCAAGTGCTAGAAGTTCTCTCCGTCGAACTTCTTGATGGAGATCTTGTGCAGTTGCAATGATGTTGCTGCTGCGGGCACACTGTCCTCCAGACATTGGAAAGGTTTGCCTTGGATAGTCCCTGTAGGGCTTTGCACGGGGTCCTGCTGCATAGGAATGGCTGGATTTTGCTGAAAGGCTGGCATCGCTGCAGTTGGTGCTGCTGCTGCCAGCTGTGCCATGTTGATTGGTGGCATTTGTGCCTGGTTCACTTGCTGAAATGGTGCTATGGGAGGCACCAACGGAGCAACTTGTGGCTGTTGTGGTATTCCTTCTTGGGCAGGTGCACCAGGTTGCGCCTGCGAAGGGATGGCTGGGTGCATGACTTGAGGAGGATTCCCTTGAGGCAGATGTGCAGATGACGACTGTGACGTTGGCTGCCACTGCATCTGCTGCTGCTGCTTCTGATTCTGCTACTGATGCGGTTGTAGCTGTTGTTGAAGCCAAGCCATTTGTTGGTGTAGCTGGGCAATTTGACCAGCTTGATCAGCATTTGCTTGTTGCAACAGCTGCGTGTGAGAAGCTTGAGCAGCTTGCGAGAGCTGCTGCTGCTGTCGGAGGAGCTCCTGGACTGCAAGTTGTTGCCTCAATGCCTCCCGCTCATGCTCCACAGCCTGGCGTGCCGCGGCTTCTTGCTGTGCCATACGCTGCGCTTCTTCAGCCAAGCGCTCAGCCTCACCTGCTTGGCGTTGTGCGTGGTCTGCTACATGTCACCCTTGATCTTGGCCCATGCGTAGTCCATGTAGGATAGATTGATCATCAAGAACAGGGGATCCAGCTCTCTGGCCTTCATCCACGTTGCTCATGGTGACTTGATGCTCTTGACTTGTGCAGGCCAGACGTCGCGAAGGTCGGTCGCGCTGCACACCAGAGAGAAGTCGGCTGTCGCTTCCTCCTCAAGGTTGTACAGGGATGGTGAAGCATGGCTCCACCAATCCACAACTCTACACTCTCCTAATCTTGCTCAAAGCACCACCTATGCTCTGATACCATGTCAGAGTTTGCACAGCGGAAGGGAAGGTGCAGTAAGGTCTAGGTTCCTTGCTGCTTGTACATAGATCTTGGTGCTCAGCAAGAAGGCATGTACTATCTCTGGAACTGTGAATGGAAAAACACAACTGAGAAATGAATCTCTTTGACGGATAGTACAAAGTACAGAGTACAAGTAGTGGCAACCTCAACACAGCTATGTACACAGCTCTCATCTGCCTGGCATCCACAGGGGACAATCTCTTGCTAGGTCTTCCAGGCCGTCGACACAAGAGTCTCAGCTCAGCCACCGTCTTCAAGGTAGTCTGGCCTCCAGGTAGTCAGGCGTTCCTCCACCCAGGCTGGCACGTACATGCCAGTCTAACAGGGGTCTTCAGAGCGAACTCCAGCAGAGTCTTGGCTTGGACACTCCAGATGGCACTCCAGTAGCCAAGGCGATGATGATGAATGAGAAGCTAGAAGTTTGAAGCTCTATGGTAAGGAGGTTGCTGTGTCAGAGTGACCATAGATGATCACAGTGTTGTTGTTAAGGTGTGACAGGGCGGTTGCCTTTGTATATACGTGGCTCTGGCAAGTTGACCGCCCTTGAGGAGAAGCTTCCTCTTGTGTGGTGGCAACAGTCACCTCATAGATGTTGCAGATGTGAAGCTTCCTTGCCAGGGAAGCTTCTTCTAGCTCTGCGTTGTTAGTAGGCCCCTGACTCTGGCCTGGGGAAGCTTCCTCGCCAAGGAAGCTTCATCCAGCTTGATGGAGAACTTTCGAGGCGAAGTGACTTCCACCAGAAGCTTTCATCCTCCATCGTAGATTCTGCTGCATGCGACCGTAGATCAAAGGTTGCAGCAGAGCTCTCCTCGTAGGCTGGTGATATGGCAGCTGTAGGTCTGCTGCATGTTGGTGATGATGTAGTAGCTTGCCTTCTCCAACCTCGGAGGCTTGCATGGTAGTCAGGTTGGGATCCTCGTAGCTGATGTGCTTGTGCAGCACTGTGCAGTGTGTAGCTCCCAATCCTCGTAAGAGGTAGTAGATGGCATGCGCTACCTCGTGCGCATGCCGACACACTATTCACAGTCCAGGCCCTTTACACCCCAGGGAACTGGATACCAGAAAAAGTCTGGTGAAAAAGACTGAGGAAGATTCCTAGTTAAAATGAGTCCGGTAAAACACCGTAAAAATTTGTAACTCCATGTACAGTCCTCTGACTGCAATAAAGTTGCTACAGTAGCGGAGAAGTAGACCAGCGTAGTAATTGTCCACTCTAACATAGTGTAGTGTAGTGTTGTGGCATGTAGTTTCATGTAGTGTCCTGTCATGTCGTGTCATGTCATGTCGTGTTGTTTTGTATTGTGCCATGTCCTGTCATGTCGTGTCGTGTCGTGTTGTGTCGTTTCGTGGCGTGTCATGTCGTTTGTGTTGTGTCGTGTCGTGTCGTGCCGTGTCGTGTTGTGTCGTGTCGTGTCGTGTCGTCTCGTGTCATGTTGTGTTGAGTCATGTCGTGTCATGCCATGTCATTTCTTGTCGTGTCGTAACGTGTTGTGTCATGTTGCATTGTTTCCATTTGTGTCGTATTAGGCCATGCCATGTTGTGTTGCGTCACATGACATAGTTTTGTCTTAGTTTGTAAACTATCTTGTTTTATCATGTCATTTCATGTCGTTTTACGTCATGTCATTTTCAGTCATGTTGTGTCGTGTCGTGTCGTGTCGTGTCGTGTAGTGTTCTGTCCTGCCGTATGGACAATAGTCATGAAGTTGACCATTCCACACCAACATACAATAGTTTTTCATATGCATGTACCTAATTTTGTACACACATGTAAAAATTTATGCAAATTAAAATTCTATATCATTAATTGCATGATTCATACCCATATGTGTCCAGCTCTTTGTCTTTCTTGTTTTCATCTAATTCCTCAAGGAAAAGAAATTCCATAACAAAGAAAAGATAACATACATATAGTGAAAAAAATAGTGTCATGTTTTTTTTGTGGATAATGGTACAAGAGCTACATTATAGTGTCATAGCGCTATTGTTTATCCTAAAAACATCATTAAACTGTAATGTTGTATATAACATGCAAGATGTATTACTGTTACTTGTATTTCTTAAACTAAACATGATCAGAGCATGTTTCTTGTGTTCAAAACATTTGTCACTATAGATTTACCTACATGAATATGAAAGAAACGATTAACATCTAATTAAACGTAAAAATCATAGCCAAGAACATCAACTACACTATATTGACGCTAGCCTTGAATTTCCTTCTTGCTTCCAAGTCCACACCCTGCAAAAAAATTGCACTATAGGATGAAGTAATGGCGGAAAGTGAGGAAACCAGAATAACATTACTACATAACCCCAAGAGGCTATGCTAAGGCAACATTTCATCATCATCAACGCATAAACATGGAAACTTTCCGCAGTTATCACAATCCTTGGAATGGTGAGGTTTGTGATACTTACGGGGGAGGTTTCTGTGACGTTTGTTGGTAGTGTGAGACTCTACTCTATGAGTTGAAAGAGAATAGCGGGGCCTGGGAAGTGCTTGCTCAAAAAATGCTCCCAACCACCATGGGAAGGGTTTAATGTTGGTTTGATACATGAAAATAGTGGCATTGGTTGCACATAGTCATCCATCAGGGTTATGTAGTAACATGCTCAAGCTGGGTTCAAACACATTCTTTTGGCTCAAAAATGTATTTTGCTCAACCTTCCCCTCTTACTTGAGAAGAAGTTGTCGTTCGAGTGGCGTGCTTACTTGCGATGTCGAGTATCCGTTTTGCATAAACCCTCGTTGTTAAGAAAATTTTGTCCAATTTGCACGTTTTTATCAGACTGGGAGTCGCTTTCAAAAGAGAAATTGTGCTCCAGGAGTGTTGACACAAATTCCTGGAAAATGCTCAATGGACTAACGGTGGACAAGATCGCCAATCATACATAGATTAGCTATCGTGAAAGTCCTTGTGTAGCGATTTTCTTACACTAGCGTACATTTTTACATTGAACCAATTGCATATGGGTTACTACGTAACACCAAGAAGGGTTTAAACATTGAACTAGAAGCATTTATTTTTATTTCCTCTAAGTAGCTGGCCGGATCTCTAGAGTTCCCCTCACAATCAAAGACTCCATCCAATTGATGATCAACAAAAGTTGCTGATCGTGGACCGTGCGAGCCGTGGATTGATCTGTTGTTGATTAACGGACACCAAGGCCATCAATCAGCTTCTCACTCGCTGACTACCGATGGTTTGGACGGACTATCTTCTTTTTGCTCCGTTGACGGCACATGTTGCAACCAAGCATGGATACAGACTGGGCCTTTCAATTTTTTAGGCTGCTGCTTGGTGGATGGAATTCACGCTTTGCATTTTATGGGTATCCAAGCTATTTGGACATAAAAGACATCGTAAGAACTTAGATTACATTCTACACATAGATATCATAGGAACAAACGTGATATGAGATGTTACAAACAAAGTATTTTATGGATGAAAGAATCTAAAGAATATATACTGATAGATGAGTGGGTAAGATCATATCTTATGACAATACAAAACTAAAAAATCTATTTGAATGTTGCGTACAAAATTGAAGGAAACACAATTTTTTTCCTAATGTTGGCAAAAACTGAAAAGGAGAAATGATGTAAATCATTAGTTAATCATGGAAATTCTGTGATTTGAATAAAAAACAACATTATGGTTACAAGATTTGGATGAATGGTGACATTTGTATGTTTAAGCAAGCTTTACAAGTTTTTTTTCCATTTGGAAGATTTCTCCCATGTATGAAAATCTTTATGAGCATGGTTGAAGAATTTTAACATCATTGAAAATGTAGTGGAAATTTCTTTTGATTTCTTTTTTTTTATGCATTGTGGAAATTTCTTTATGTAAGCAATGAACTACCTACAAGCCTTCAAGATATCATATTGTGTAGCAGGAGGGCCAGTTCAACCCTCCCTCCTCGCTGAAGCAAAGGGTGGTTGCGCACCACCCCTCGCGTAAGCAAGGGCTATCCGGCGGCGAGCACTTTGCTACCGGCCGGCTAGACGCCCGGCGGCCGGCCAAGCGATTGGCCGGCCACCAGCCGGCCAGCCGCCAGCCGTCGATCGCGGCCTCAGCCCAATCGGCGGCTGAGGGGCCACGAGGGCCTTGAGCGCGAGGCCTCGTGGCCTCGTGCCCTCGCCACCCCTCGCCCTCCTTCCAAACAAGCAAGCGAGGACGAGGGATAGGGGGAGCAGGGGTGAGGACCAGAGGACTGGCGCGAAATCACTAGCGTGCCTCGCACGCGACGATTTTGCGCCAAGACACCAAAACATAAATCGAAGTTTGTTTACGACGAACTTTGACATAAAACAAAAGAAGTAACTCGTGTGAACACTCAAGTTCAAGGCAAAAACCCCCAGTTTGGGTCCCAAAACCAAGGGTAAGGTTAAAAACGGAAATGGGCCTCCGGAGATTTGAAATATTCGAGTCTCCCTGCTCTAGGTCGTTGATGACGATTGCCCCTCGGTCCTACAAAGGAGGTAAACCCTTGATGCGGACTAAAAAATCCATTCTGCAAACTCTGATGACGCCCTCAGAGCACGAGCTGGAGACTCAACCCATTACAGTGGTTCTCAGAGCCAGACGACCTTCGCGACCAAGGGCTCAACGGAAACGGCGGCTACAATACATACAAAACGCCGCCGACAGCTACAAGCAGCAGTAGAAACACCAGAAGGGACTATAGCATCTACACTTCACGGATTGAAGCTTCGTAAAGGGCGTTAGAGAGCTTGAAAATAGCTTTACTTTGTAAGGACTCTTTCTTTGAGCCTCTCCTCAGATCCAGAGGGCTAGGAGGATTTTTGTGGGGCGGGATGGGGAGATCCTACCCTCAAAACCCATGAAATCCTCCCCATTTTCAAGGCTCCTTCAAAACTCCTTTATCCAAAAATTGGGACAGCGCCTCTTCCCAAGCTTAGGGACTCTCACGGATTGAGTGCACCCTAGAAAGAAAGTGACACCTTGAGATTTTTGGCGGCTCGCCAACGCCGTCGGCTCAAGGGAGACGCTGCTCAGGAATGCAAGAGGTGTCAAGGAGCGTGAAGAGAAGACCAAGGAGGACAAGAAGACAAGAGGAAGACAAGAAGTAGAAGAAAGATTGAAAGACTGGTAGGAATTTTTTTTAGAGTTCCTCCTTGCACTCCTCGCTCTTGTTTTGTGAGCAACACTCACATCCCTTGTTATTTCCTTGCCTTGTAATTTTCTGTTTGCCTAAGTACTAGTCATTGTCAATCGCCGTGAGTCACGGCTTAGGAGGACTAGTTTCAAAACCCACGACCTTGTGCCAACATGGCGGCCTAGGAACATAGAAAATTAATTCATAAATGCCTCACTGATCGTGAGAGCAAGGGGTTTGTGGGAGGACATTCCTCCTTAACGTTCTGGGGTGATCATAACAACGGTCTTCACATGCTAGTTGCATGGGCGACGAAATGGCAAGTGCCGGACCGTCCAAGACCAACAAGGGCAAGGTGGTGATGGCCTCACCACGAGCCCTCAGCGGCCTCCAAAATTTGGGAGCCGCCGCCGCAAGCATGGTTGCCAACCCAAAGGCAACCGTACCTGCAAAGGAAACCGTACCGCCGAAGGCAACCGACACCAACCTCGACGATACCAAGAAGCGTGCAGAGGCCGAAAAGTTGCTTGACAAGCACGTCGGCGCGCACGTGGGTGACCCCCACGCAACGGACGACGCGATGGAGGAGGATCCTCTAGAGGAGGACCCCGATGAAGAGCACGACGCCGACGATGGTGAAGGCGACGATGATCGCGACCATCGCCATTGTCCTGCGGTGAACTCGATCTGATTGCTCGAGGAGGGCAAGGCCCCCACCGCATCGCCTAAAGCTATCGACGCCAGCGAGACTGCCAAGAGCAGCAAGAGCGCTGAAAGCAGCTACACGGGGAGTTCCCGCAAGAACGAGCCGGACCACGTTGTCGCGAAGGCAATTCGCAATGACTGTCATAGGCTCATTGAGTTTTTTGCTAAGGCGGTAGGCCGACTCAAGATCACCACCGACGGTGGAGATACGACACCACTCGGAGGAATGGGGGCGGACTCCTCTTCCTACGATTTGGTCGCAATGGGGCAAGGCAGCACCCACTTCAGCGCTGTTGCCGATGACAGTCTCCTCAGAAAGTTGGGACTCCTTGGAGACGTGTACGCGAACCATATCCTCCTATAGTGGGTAAGGGTGCACGGACAACGCGAGACCTTGGAGGCTATCGCCGATGCTTTGACGACATGAGAGCTCAAGTTCACGTTTGCCAACCTACTAGCCCACATCGGGCAGAGCATCATAGACCTTGATCGTGATCGCCAACCGGAGCGCCGGGCCGCCCATGAGGCAAGCCGCCGATGCAATGACCTTGACAAGGCATTGCAAAGCGTGACTAAGGTGCAAATGCACCAGCAAGCACAACCTGTCGCGGTTGCAGATGCCACTGCCGGTGGCAGCGATGGCTTGCCTACCTCAACGACTTTCGGGTCGGTCATGAACACGTCCTTCCTCCACAGTGTAGAGATCTTTTGTAAGGGCGTGAATTTGAACGACTGGATGAATCGCATGGAGCACATACTACGCGTCCACATGGCTCAACTCAGCCAGTGGGGCGACCTTACCACGACATGGCTTGAAGACAAACTCTTCAAGTATGTGGTCAAGGAGTGGACTGCGCAGCAGCCGCACCTCGAGTGGCAGCCCATGTCATGGGAGGCCTTCTACGCGATCATGCGCAAGAAGTGCACCCAACCTGAGGAGGTGTAGCGCGCCTTCCACAAGATCAAGGACTTCAAGCAGCTTGGCAGCTCGCTCAAATCCTACTTGAGCGAGTTTGCTGCACTCGTGGAGGAAGCCAAAAGCTTCACCAAGGGCGATGGGACTGAGACCTTCAAGTACCCAGAGTGCATGGTGTTGGAGTACTGGCATGATGGTGTTGCCAGCGAGAAGCTAAAGAACAAGACCACCACGACAGCCACTGGCCAAGCTTGGACAAGCTGGAGGGCGTTGCGCGACTACATGAGCAAAGTGTATTTGGCGAACCCGAAGCACTACTGTGATGCTCGACCGAACGCTCGTGCACAACAAGGTCGCGACATGCGCATGGATGCTGTAGGGGTTGGTGGGTGAGCTGGACAGCGAGGCGGGGTCAAGGGCAAGTAGCCTGCAAGCCCTCCAGCCAAGAAGGCTGGTGGATACAAGGGCCCCAACAATAAGCGCAGCCGCGAGAATAACGAGCTGCAGGTAGCGCATGAGCGTTACAACGTATCCTTCTATTGAGGGCTCTACCACAACTGCATGCAGTCATGCCACTTAAGGGCTCAGTGCCCTGAGGCTGGTGGTGGTGGACAAGAGGCCGCGGCGTTAGCTGCAACAGCAGCACCTGGAGGGGATGGTGCGGCAGGAGGCCGCGGACAAGGCCATGGACAGGGTCGCGGTCGCGGCAATGGGCCCGGCCGTGGTAACGCACAAGACAGAGGGGCATGTTTTCCCCACCCCTTAGTGACGTTAGTGGGGACCACTTAGGGGTAAAACAGTATCACAAGTGTGTGTTCATGTTTTTGTTGAAAAATTGCCCCTCCGCATGCCCAAGTGCGGCGCCGGAAGCGCTGACGAGCCGCCAGAAAACAGAAACTCCGCTCCGGCGGATCTGGCGACTCGACATTTGCTTAGATCCTAGAATGGAGGATTGCCCCTCAAATTTGACAAGTCGCTGAATCCGGTGGAAGTTGTTTCGCCGGAATCGGACAAGTATCAAGGGAGATATGGCTTTCCAAAGTTGGGGTATGCGCAGTGGCTCTGGGAGCCGGCTGCGACTCGAAATCCGGTCGATAATCGACCGGACCTAGTAACAAAAATACCATGTGGAGAACCGATAGGCCTGCCGAGGCGTCCGGTGGATGATCCACCTGATCCGGCGGATCATCCACCGGATCTAGTAGTGCAGGTTGTTACTGAGGGACTTAGCCAAAATCCTTGCTCGACGTCCGAAACTCAGAAGTACGTTTTGTTACTCGGGGACTTCGTCAAAATTCTGACTGCAGGTCCGCGGACAGGTTACGAACCTCGTCACACCCCATCACCAAACACGACCCAAAAGTGGGTAGGGTGCGTAGAAACAGTGCAGGGGACCCATACACCATGTGCAATGGGACATGCGCCTTGGGAAAGGTGCTTCGCAAGTGAATGAAGGCGCCACGGCGAGTGGCGGCGTCAGGCTTCTGTGGTGGGTTAGACCTGCGCTTTGGCAAGCATAACTTGAGCTACGCTTGGCCGAATTGCGCGCGATTTGATGCGTTGGAAAGCTCATGACTAGACCTATAAATGTTGTGATCATGACCATGTTCAAAAACTAACGCAAAACGATGTTATTCCCTTCGCAAACTGACTGTCTCTAAACTCCTGCTCACACAGCGTGAGGCGACCAGAAAGCTCACGCTCAGTCTCAGATTCGCCCAAAACCAGTAGACGTGAACCACTTGAGACGATCAGACAAACGTTGGGACCGCATCACGCGGATCTCATCCTGATAGTTTTGAGATGAGGATGTTAAACAATTTGAGTTTTTGACGAGTTCAAATTTCTCTATTGTTTTCTCTGCTCTTGTTGAAACGTATTCTACACTTGTTGACCGACATTGCCCACTACACCTTACATCTTCAGACGAGATGCATGATCATGCATGCTTAGTGGTAGCGATACCAACCATTGTGCAATGGCTTTGTGAAGTAGTGATTGAAGCAAACGCCCTCAAAGCAGTAAGTTCATTTACGTTTGTAATACCTTTAGTCGACGATTTCGACCCAGTCAAACTTGAAGACTGGAAGGTGCTAGCCAAACTCACACGTGCCCACAAGATGAAAACTTGAGTGGGTGAATCATGGGAGTTTTTTCGTCCGTCGTACATATTTTGTGTTTATCACAAACTCGGCTTGCCGTCATCGAGCCTGTTCACTTGAAAGTGTGGAGGCAACATGACGATGCACTTCAAAGGACACCTAGCTAGTGCTCGCATGGATGTACTTGTTGATACTGGAGGAGATGACTCTTTTGTTAGCCTTGGCTGTACCCGACAAGTTGGCATGAAGCACAAGCCATCAAATGGCGCACTTGTTGCGGGTGACAACCCTATGGTACCCGTTATCGGTACTAGTAAAGCAGAAATTTGTATTCAAGGGTACACACAGAGTGTCACGTTGAAGGTACTCAACCTTGTTGACCCGTTTGACGTGGTTCTAGGCGATCCTTGGCTCCGTGATAACAAGGCTCTAATGTGCTTTGAATCAAACGTTTGGTCCTCCAAAAAGGACAAAGCCACCTTGCGTTGATTATGAGTACGGAGTTATCACTGACCCAACTCAAAGTCCATGCCAGCCCATGATGACTTTTCCAAGTCGAAGTCGGCCCCAAGTCGGAAGACGAAAGTCGGACATCGCCATACTGGCAAAAGTCGGTCAAAGTCGATTTTGCATAAGAACTTAAACATGCCAGAAATTGCACCTAGTCTCTTAGAACATGTCCCTTTGTAGGTGTTTTTGAACTTACATGTTGGTTCACGTACTGAGTGAAACACACATATTCTCTTCTATTGAAGTGGCTAGACCATTCCACCTTGCATTTCTTTTCGTTATGCCACTACATCCTCCCTTTCAGACAATGCATATGCAAGTCATTCTATCTACTCTCATACAGTCCAAGCATCCATAACATGCTATGGATTCTCATTCATGGAAATCATTGAACAAAGATGAATGTGGAAAGTGCTTGAATGATCGGCAAAGAAAACTAGACTTTAAGAACAAGTAAGATTGCATTGGAGATTTCATAATACAAACATATCCTCAGGTCTTGCGTGCTTTCTTGCCAGCCTTGGCAGCAGCAGCCTTGAGAGTAGCAGCAAAAACAGGACAATTCATCTGGTTATCCCACCGCCACCTTAGCCACTCCAACGCAAACTTGACCCATGCTGGGTTGCACGGTGCACGTTTGCGTCCACGTACAAGCCCAAGCTTGCGCACATCCTCTGTTGTATCCAGCAGGATCTCGTACACACTGCCTGCAGTTCCACCAGCAGCATCAGCCTTGCACAATGCAAGCACAAATGGCATCATGAGTTTCATCATTGCCTTCACTTGGAGCTAGAACACACCCATCCTAAGAATGCAACGCATTTCCTTCTTCTTTGCTTTCCAGCCAACATCCCTGTCATCTTTCATCTGCTGCCATTTGTCACTTGCCACTAGCTTGTGCAAGACATCCTTCATGTCCAAGAGGTGGCTCAACATACTGTGGATAGATGCAAAATGTGTTGCAGCAGCTGGAAGGAGCACCCTGCCCCCGGACTCTGACTTCAGCCAGGACCTCAAGAGGTCCTTGTTCCTAAAAAATGTCACCACTTTCTCACACTTGCTAATGACAGCCTGCCCCCATTCTGTCTTCCCCAAGTCCTTCAGGCACAACTCCAGAGTGTGATAGGCACAGTGAGTGAAAAAGACTGCAGGGTACTTCACGCGCAAAGCCTCGTACGCCTTCTTGTTCGTGCTTGCGTTGTCCGTGATCACCAACATTACCTTCTCAGGTCCCACCTCAGTGATGGCCTGGTCAATGACGCAAGCCACATGGTTAGCGTCACGGACCAAGCCACTCGCGTCACTACTGAAGAGGTGAGAAACCCCCTCGGCATTGGAAGCCATGGCTGAATAGATGGGGTGGATCTGGATGTCGATCCACTCGTCCACCCCAAGGGAGACTCCGAAGATGTCCCAGCCGCTCCGCAGTGGCGCCTCCAGCATAGCAAGCTCCCTGTCCAGTGCAGGGAGATTTACCTCCTTCACCCTGTCCTTGCTTGGCATCCTGAAACCCCCTGTTGTCTTCCGCGAATCCTCCACAAGCTCCAGCACGCAAGAGTCTCGGCAGAAGGAGATGGGTAAGGCGTTCTTGGCCATGATTTTTATGATCGTTTTCTGGCACTGCAAGTTGGCAGCGTTTGCGAGATGCTCCGACATCAAGCTCTGCCTGGCTAAGCTGAGGGAGGCTGCCGAGGTCGGAGTGCCAGTGAAGATAGGGCAGAAAGAAGGGGCATTGCACGGATGAGAAGTTGCTAGCTGTTGCTGATGTTGTTGCTGGTGCTGCTCACCAGGCGTCTGCTGCACACCAGCTGCTGCTTGTGCCTGCTCACGCTGCCGTACCTGGTGGAGGTCCAACCAGTTCACGGGGCTGTCCCTCGTACCCCATGCCGAGCCCTCCCCCTTGAACAACACCTCGTCCGCACCATTGAAGCCATCTGGAAGGGGGAAAGGGAGCAACCCTAGCATCGCACGTGCTGCTCCTGGAGCATACTTACACTTCTTAACGTTTCCCACAGGAGCGCCGTAATGACCACGCATGCGATCACTGCCACCAGAGTAGGTGGTACCACATGCACCATAGAAGAAGCCAAGATAGGCTGCTTCTGTGGGCACTGGCTTGAAGAACTTGCTGAGGGAACTCATGAGAAAGTCCCCTGTGAGGATAGGGAGCCTGCCAGAGGAGGTGTCCTGGCTGGCTGAAGATGTCGTCCGAGATCCACCAGACATGGTGGTGCTAGTGGATATCACCAATGCCTAGGTCTGATGGGCTAGCGCTCCATGGTGGTGCTGCAAGGTGCAGCTAAGGCCCTCGGCCAGAGGGCCTAAGCTCAGAAAATTGGGAAGAGCAATGTAATGGACAACCGTTTGCCCTACTAAACGAGGAAGAAGGGCTAGGGGGGAGGGGGAGGGACAACCATCCATTTATTCCTCCGCAATCTATGGTCCAGATTGTGCGGCTCATGCACTGCTGTTCATTGCATCTAGTCTAGTGATGTGGATGCCAACTAGGCTAACCATGTGTAAGTGTCAGATAACAACCCTATTGTCATTGGTAGTTAACGAGCATGCATGCTCTTTGAGAGGAGCCAGCATGCCAATCGTGTGTGCCTAATGCGTGGAAAGCACATGTGACGGCGCCGCAAAATGCCCGAAGGCATCTTGTATGAGATACTCACGAGATCGCTCCGAAAGTCAACCTTTCAGGGGTCGACCCGACCCCCATTACTTTTTTTCGTTGGTCGTCAACCTGGACACAGGCTTGCCCACCATGTTGCACACCATTTGAACCCTAATTCAAAAATTGGGGGTCAAGTGGAGTCGATGTCCAAGTCAACGTTGATCAACTTGGCGACTCCACCTTGACCCCCAAAAGTCGGAAGTCGAAGGCTTCATGGATGCCAACTTGTCTACAATGCAAGTCGTGAGACATATTCGACAATGTTGCCGATAATTCTTGGCTTAGATACAAAAAATGGAGGACGACTTGAAGGAAAACACACCACAAGAGATCAAATCTCTATTGGCACAGTTCTTGGATGTATTCCAAGACCCACCAGCTGGGCTTCCATTAGAAAGACACATAGGCCACACGATTTTGCTGCAACCGGAGGCGACTCCTCTGTTCAGACCCATGTATCGCCTTAGTCCAGGAGAAAGGTGAGAGACCGAATGCCGAACCAAATAGTACCTTGCAAAAGGGTGGATCGATCCCAGTAGCTCCCCAAACGGTGCGCCGATCCTTTTTGTGAACAAAACGGACGGTGGTTTACCCATATGCGTGGATTACCGGGCATTGAACAAGCTGACGGTGAAAAATCGATTCCCCTTGCCGCAGATTGAGGACCTTTTTGACAAACTCCAAGGGGCCAAAGTATTTTCGTCCTTGGATTTGTCCCAAGGGTACCATCAAGTCCACATCACGGAAGATGATGTGCCCGAAAGCGTGTTTTGAATGCACATGGGACACTATCAATTCGGAGTGTTATGCTTCGGACTTACAAATGCCCCGGCAACCTTCCAAGGAGAAATGAATCGAACGTTCGTCAAGCAACTCGGATAGTTTGTCTTGGTTTACCTGGATGACATCTTGGTTTTCTCCAAATCAATGGAACATCACATAGAACATCTGCGCAAAGTTCTGGTAATCCTTTGGGAATAGAAGTTTTATGCAAAAGTGAGCAAGTGCACGTTTGCACAAGATGAGCTCAAATACCTTGGATACATTGTTGGCAAGGACGGCATCCATGTCGACCCACGAAAGGTCCAAACCCTGGTAGACTGGCCACGTCCCGAAAATGTTGGGTAGATTCGGTCTTTCCTCGGCCTTGCAAACTACTTTCGATGGTTTATGCAAGGGTATTCAACCCTGGTAGCACCACTAACCAGGCTCACGCAAAAAGATGTGCGTTGGGAATGGACATCTGATTGCAAGAACGCTTCTCTCAAAGTCAAAGAGCTTTTATCAACAGCGCTAGTCCTGGCTCTTCCGGATCCATTGCAACTGTGGGAGGTGCGATGTAATGCGTCGGTAGTAGGACTTGGAGCCGTCCTCATGCATAACGGTCACCTAGTTGCGTTTGAGAGCCAAAAGCTCATCCCCGTAGAAACGCGGTATACGACTAGGGATCAGGAGCTCCTTGCGGTATCACACACTTTCAAGATGTGGAGGTGCTACCTCGAGGGTGCTGAAGGGGGTGTGATGGTTGTGACCGACCATAATCCATTGGTGCTTTTCCAAACATAACCGAACCAGTCAAGACGACGGGCGCGTTGGAGCGAATACCTGATCGGATTCTCGTTCACGTGGGAACATCGGCCAGGACGCATCTACGTGGCAGGTCCACTAAGCCGACAGCCTGTGGAAGTTAAAGAAACCACCGAGGTTGGTGAGTGTTTTATGGCCAATGCAACAGCAAAAATACAACCACCAGACCCCCCTACACCTCTGCCACAACCACTACGAGAGATTATCCATTACAATGGTTTTGTGAAGAGGATCCGGATGGGATATTGTGTGGGTTCTTGGTTTCAAGACACTCAAAATCTGGACAAGTACGGCTTGGTGGAGGCCATAGGAATCTTCTGGCATGGAGAAACAAGTTGTTGTGCCAAACTCGGGAGACCTTCGAGCAAAGTTTATCTCCCAGTTCCACGACCCGCTGGTTGCAGGTCATGTTGGACCTTGAAAGACTGGACAGGCACTCTCTAACGACTATTGGTGGCCAAGATGGAGTGTCGATGTCCGTAAGTATTGCATGACATGCGACCCATGTCTTCGGAATAAGGCTAGTAACAAGAAGCCTGCTGGACTCCTCCAACAGCTTCCCATTCCTGTGACTCCATGGGAGTGCGTCAACATGGACTTCATTATTGATCTTCCAGACACGGCCCGTGGCCATGATGTAATACAAGTGGTCGTCGATCTTTGGACGAAGATGACACATTTCATTCCTACAACCACTAACGTGAACGCATAGGAGACCGCTCATCTCTTCTTTGAGGGTTTCGGAAAGAACTACCGCTTGTTGTTGCGCATTATCTTCAATCGAGATAAAAACTTTACTAGTAAGTTCTGGCAAAAGATGCACGAGTACTTGGGTAGTGAGTCGCAAATGTCGACAGCATTTCACCCTCAAACTGATGGACAAACAGAGCACATAAATCGGACTCTGGAGTAGATGCTCTGCATGTACGTGGACCCTGCTATGCGTGGGACAAATTCCTAGCACCGGCAAAGTTTGCAATGAACAACTCGGTGAACGAGTCCACACAGTTCACACCATTTGTGTTGAACAGTGGTCGCATCCAGTGGTACCCTCTACATTGGTGAAGAGAGGGAGTTCAAGAGGGTAGGTTCCTTCAGCTCAACCCTTTGACGAGCGAATCGACTGCTTGTTACAGGAGGAGAAGGGTCACCTTCAAGCAGCTGGGTAGTGACAAAAGGTAGATGTCGACAAAGGTCGCCGGGAGGTTTTGTTTGAAATCGGTGACAAAGTGTTGCTTAGCAGGAAAAACCTTTGGCTGAAGTCGCCAGGGGCAAGAAAACTTTTACCGGAGTGGATAGGGTCGTTTCCTATTGTGGCACGCATCGGGCCAGTGGCATACCGATTGCTACTTCCACCGAGTATGAAGATACATGACGTGTTTCATGTGAGCCTACTGGCTCAGTACATGGAAGACTGAACCGTTCAACCACCACTAGCAGTCCCTGCTGCTGAAGGCCAATACAAGGTCCTTCGCCCACTCTAGCACCGAGAGCATACTCTTCGGTCGTACGTTGTGAGGGAATACCTCGTTCATTGGGCCGGTCGTGACCTAGAAAGAACTCATGGGAGCCTGAATCTTGGTTGCACACAGGGGTGGTCAACGAGTACTGGAGCAAGCTTACAGCTCGCACAGATTGACGCGTGGCAGGAGGTACCACCTGAATGCGGAAAAAGTGAACAACATTCCCACAGGCCAGCATTCATGGACAGCGACCATAGGAGGTTGGGGACGCCCAACATGGTTCTTGCACGGACACTCCAGCCTAAAGGGGGGAGAGCACTAGCCGTGCTAACCTACAAGCGGCAGCTTATTTCCAAGTACTCTGCACGTGTTCATGTCTAGCTGGTGATTGGAATTTTTAATCTTCTTTCACAAAGTTGATGACTCACTGACTCACAATCCTACTTGTTGTTCATAAACCGGGACGGTTCTTAATAAGTGGGGAGGAATGTAGCGAGAGGGCGCGATCGGCCCTCCCTCCTCGCTGAAGCGAGGGGTGGTTGCGCACCAACCCTCGCGTCAGCGAGGACTGGCCGGCGGCCAGCACTTCGCTGGTCGCCGGCTAGCTTGCTCCCGGCCGGCTAGACGGCCGACAGCCGGCCAAGCGACTGGCCGGCCACCGGCCGGCCAGCCGCAAGCCGCTGATCGCGACCTCAGCCTGATCGGCGGTTGAGGGGCCATGAGGGCCTCGAGGGCGAGGCCTCGTGACCTCGTGCCCTCGCCCCCCCTTACCCTCCTTACAAACAAGTAAGCAAGGACAAGGGATTGGGAGTGCAAGAGTGAGGACGAGAGGGCTGCCATGAAATCACCAACGTGCCTCGCACGCGACGATTTCGCGCCAAGACGGTAAAACGTAAATCGAAGTTCGTTTACGACAAACTTTGACATAAAATAAACAGAATAACTCATGTGAACACACGAGTTTGAGGTAAAAACTCCCAGTTTTGGGTACCAAAACTAGACATAAGGGAAAAAACAGAAATGGGCCTCCGGAGACTCAAAGTATTTGAGTCTCCCTGCTTTGGGTCGTTGATGACAGGTGCCCCTCAGTCCTGCGAAGGGGGTAAACCCCTGACACGGACTGAGAACACCATTCTGCGAACTACGACGACGACTTCAGAGTAGGAGCTAGAGACTCGACACGTTACATATTGTATAGCAGTTATAAATGAATGATCTATCTAAAAACCTTTCTCTAAGACATAAAGTTGATTTGCAATCCAAGATATGTACGCATAACATTTTTCTTCTTAGCAAAAAATGCAATATCTTTTCCTTCAAAAGATTATGTTAACGTTTACTATTTTAATATTTGTATAAAGATGAACAAGTTTTTCTTCTTCATCTTTGATACGGAATTGAAAACGTTTTCGACAATTTTTTCAATTTTAATATGAGATACATTTGTTTCAGCTTCTTTTTAGGCATAAAAAACAAAAAACATTTGCTCGAGTGAAATTTCAGGTGTTATTTCTACCACAAATACTAATGTACATAATTGGCATATAATTTTCTTAGTGTTTGAATTCCTAGTTTTTTTTGTCATCCTTTCATTTACACAATCCTTGAAGCCTCCCCTACATTTACAATGAAGTGAAAAAAAGGTGTCGCATTCATGGTCTTATCTTTAAATATCAGATGAATTCCTGCGTGAACATTTATGTTTTGTAAAGTAATGGTTTTTAACCATGCCTAGATGAAAACTTTGCTTTTGTGCAAAATGTCTCCATAGAATGATGTAAAGTTAAAAGTTGTAAGAAATAATTACGATACATTTGTGTGGTTTGCCTATTTACCCCCCGTCTCCACGCAATGCCATGCATACACATTCGAATCTCTATATAGAGCCTATCTTGGGCGGTGCCTTATGCCGAATGCCGCGTTTTTTCCATGATCAACAAGCAAAAGGCGGCAAGAAGGCACATGGTTGTCTTGCCTTCGACATTGAGGTGTCGCGAGAGAGAAAAGTGTACACTATGTAGATGTCAGTGTCATTACCCGGCACGAACTGTAGACACGTCCACAGAACCACGTCGATTGCTTCTTGACCTTGATGTTCCATTCATACCACGAAGTTTGCTCGAGAGCGGCACCCACGGATTTTTCGTTGCGCGGAGTGATATTCGCTTTGCTTCGGTGCGACAGGCACAACAAAAGTTTGGTAATGATATTTGCGAACTTAACAATTCTCTCTTCCGATGTGGCGATTTTCTGTCCGTTGCTAATTTATATAGAAACCTGCTGGATCAACGCTAAAAAACATGACCATTTGTTTTGCCGATGATACCATATCATTGTTTAGTCTCCCATTTCCCATGGTAACAATGCTAAACATCCAAGTTGTTCAATTGATGAATTTATACACGCGGTTAAATTGGTCGTTCCTTGGAATGCAGATGGAACATTGAGATTTTGACAAAAGTTCAAAATCTTTCAGCAAATGGTCGACGACCATCGTTTGGCTGACGATAAGAAATTATCGGTCATGCCACGAGTAGCTTCGGAAAGGCTTCATGAACAGAGCAGGATAATTTTCCCTTCGGTTGCATCGTCCACGGATGGCCCCGTACCACTGTTGTTTCAGTCAACCTTGGTTGCCGTCATACCATTTTCTCCCACGTACATCACGATCAACCCAGATGCCTTTGCTAACCAGCGCGCTAGCCATGCACAAAATCGCGGCAGTAGGAGGCATATGTCAGAGACTAGGACAGAAGTTGCCACATTTCTGACATGAAATATCATTTCGACATCGAAGTTTGGACGCTCGCATGTATGGCATAATCTGTACATGGGAGGTGCAAACATGTCACCTCGGACAAGTTTGCCCAAATAATTATGGGGCTAGGAAATATGTAGTGCAGTAGGTTGAGACTAGGATAAAGATTATGAGTTCGTCGGTGAAAAAATTGGGACTGGCCCTGCGGATATTGAGGCTACTTACTAGAGACAATTTTTTTGACTGGAACGTTACGGTTAGTGAGGGTCTGTTTTGTTCTCTGCAGCGGACATCAACGTCGCAGTGAGCTGCGGATGGGGACGTCGCAGTCCGGTTTACGCTGTCTACTGTGGACAGATGCTTAAAGTGCAACTGAGGATGTCGTCCGGCCGCGTTGAGTCACTGGCGCGTAGACTGCGGTGGAGCAGACCGCGGTCCTTTGAGTAACAGTGAAGACATACATGGGGTTGGCTAACCACAACAAGAAGACAACGGGGTGGTTTAATAATCGCAACATAGATGCAGTTAGTTAATTTGGGTGTTCGGGACACGATAACAGCATTAGCGACCAAGGAATAGCGAACCCCATTCATGTCTTTGTGAGAGAAATTGTACTGAAGGACACAAACAGAGAAAAGGACACGGGACATTGCGCGATTCGGCACTAGGAGACAGAAAAAACCGCGAGGAAGGGGAAGAAGAGGAGATCGCACGTGAGACATCCGCCAACTACCACAGAAGCAATCGGTCAACAAAAATAAAGGAGAATTAGGACAACATAGACCTATAAGACTAGAATTAAACTCAAAAATCAACCTTTCTATATCAGAACATTTATAACCTCTTCATACAAATTTAATTCCGTTATGTACCATAAATCAACATTTTATTTCAGGGGAAAACGTACAAAACTTTCCATTACGAATGATAGCAAAAACGATATTTCCAATGATGTATGTAAATAAGAATTTCTTCATGAATGGACTCTTTTTTAATCAAATTTTAAATCCAAATTCATAAATTTTATGGTTGAGGGACATATCTTCAACAAAAAGGTATATAAACTGAAACATTTGTAACATATTATTCCTTGAGACACCTTAAAAAGTGATTTTAATATATTTACTATGTTTTTATAGGTATTTTTTTAAGAATATGTGAAACACTACATACAAATACATACCCATATACATGTACATTTACATAAAAATATAAATATACATATACATATACATATACATATACATATACATACACATATACATATACATATACATATACATATACATATACATATACATATACATATACATATACATATACATATACATAT
>SZWC01009084.1:53472-63883 GCA_023375785.1 Penium margaritaceum
CCCCTCCCCCCTGCACGCTCGGGTCTTTTTCGTGCAGCTGGGTCAGGGAGAACGTTCAACACAACGTGGAGCCTGCGGACGCTTCTGCACGCGAGCCACCTGGAGGGTCAGGACGCAGGAGGAGCACTTGGAGAGGGGAAGGTCGGGTCGAGTCTGAGGGAGGAGCCGTGGGCACGCGATTTCTTCGGCCTGGTGGACAGCGGCAACGCGGAGATTGCATACACGCTGGCGGACAAGTACCTGTGCGTGCGGGGCAGGTACTTTGTGGGGAGCTGCTGGTCCACTTTCTCGTCCACCATCCAAGTCATCCGGAAGTCGACCGGACGGAAGATGCCGCTCGACGGCATCTTCAACTGCGACTGATGCGCTGGCACAAGTGTGTGTGTGCCTACGCCCCTTCCCCCCACCTCGTGTTGTGCAGGATCATTGATTGCAGTGCTGGTATGTGGAAGCGACAGTGCCTCAGCTCATATCCATTGCTAGTCGAGTATGGAGCATTCTGGCTCTTACGGGAGAAGTTTTGGTTTTGGCCACGAAAAGTGGTGGGTGAAAGAATGTGTCCTACGAGTCATTGGTGGGACGAAAAGAGACACAAAACAATGCCAAGACAAGGTGGAGGTTGAGAATCCAAATCCCATCTCGCATGTATTGGCACGATTGGAAGAAATATTGGCATCAGTTGCTTTGCCTGGGTCATCTTGATCTTGGTATCGGCTGCATCCTTTGCTATTGGCTTGTTGTGTGCGATGGTAACCTCTCAACTGCCCAAATGGGACACTACGATGACATGGGAAATGTTATGGAGGCCTTGGACAGCGATGCATCAAAGCTTCCTAGCTCTTCTACTGCCATTCCAATGTTGTCCAGGCAGTTGATGCACTAGCATAGAAGGCAAGCAGAAGGAAAACATGGGTGTGGTGAGGGGAGACTCGCATAGTCTGGTAAGCCGCAATAGATTCATTGTGCTTAGACAATTGGCAGAAGCCAATTGAACAGGACAAAGAGGTGCGTTGTGTGGTGTGGCATGCACATGGGAGGGTCAAACAACCTCAGCCAGGCCCAAAATCACTGTTTGGGCTGTATCTCGATGCATCGGCGTATTAATGCAAAAACGTCTAAACCTAAAGACGTAGAGTCCCGAGCTCAACACCATTGCACATATGCATGGGTTTGGAATCGATCGGTTGAAGCATAATGCGAAGCATGCAAACTACAAACAAGAAAGAGCGAATCACTCGGAAAACACTACAGGTTGGACAAAAGGCGAAGAGGGTCCTAGCAAGTCTTCACGACACCATGGCAAAAATGGAAACTACCTAGTGTGCCCACGTTGGGGCAATAGCGTTGTTGGTGCGGCTTGCGGGAACTTTGTCGTATTGCTTGCCGCTGTTGCCAAGGCAAAGCGACAGCATCTCTGCTGCCCCCTTAGCTCTAGTTTCTTATTCAGAAATGCACGCACCAAAGTGAGCGTCACAACTGCAGCTGAATAAAGCAATTGTTGATTAGGAGTGAAAAATGAGCAATTGACTGAGGCCCCCCTCACTTCTAGCCTCACCCGAGCTCTGTCAGGCTTGTTACCTAAAAATCAGCCAACCAAGAAAATCCTAGAATTATCCTATCTAGCAAAAGATCTTGGTGAGCCCTGCCAGACCCCATATAGCCCAAAACGTGGGCGTTGTCCATTTTGCCTAAAAACTGGACCATACCAAAACAACATGGAGTTACGTGTTGGTTTTTGCGCTTCCTCATAGTGCTCTCTCGTGTCCTCCTGGCTTGTGTACGTCGGCGTGCAGATGACTAACGGCAAGACTCGACGCTGTTGGAGTGTCGTCCGGTGGAGCCGACGCACGCTGAAGCCTACTTGCAGTTCGCAGGAGCCTCCTCTCTTCAGCGACGTGCTCAGCTCCATCGGCAAGCCTCCTCGGCGGTCGGGCCGCTGGCAGCACTGCCATCGCAGATGCAATCTGCATGCGTCAGGCGCTGGATCTGACCGTACCATTGCGTCTGCAGCGTCATGCTCTGCCTAGGGTCCATATCGCATGTTGCGTGGCACTATTTGGCACCGTGGACCATCGTATGCATTGCCTGGGTTCGGGCAGCCATAACTCTTTGCTCTTATTTTTCTAGCTGTTCTTGATCGCATGACAGCGTTCGCAGCATTGGCATTATGGTATGGTCCAGTTTTGAGGTAAAACGGACGATGCCCGGGTTTTGGGCTGTCGGCTGTCTGACAGGGCTCACCGAGAAAACCCCGCTTGTCGAAGAATAGGTCTATGTCTTTTTTCTGATTGGCTGGTTAGCTGAGTACAAGTTCTACAGAGCTGGGGGGAGCTAGAACTTGGAGGGGTCTCCCATTGTTACTCATTCTTCATTCTTAATCAGTCACTTTCAGTTTTCAGCTGCTTTCTGGCGTTAACATCGGCGCGTGCGTTTATGAGTAACAAACCCAGAGCTTCCAGACTAAGACTCTAGGGCAGCAGACTGAGGGGGCAACAGTCTCAAGCAACGAGCGTGGAATTCCGCACGCTGCATCAACTACGCTCCTGCACCAACTTGTTGCCTAGCTTTTCTATTTTGGTATCAGAGCCAGAGAGTAACAAGAGCAGTAGAAGACTGGCGTACAGGTGCCAGACAACGCCGGCGGACCTCCATACGCACTAGTGCAGGGGAAATGCTGCCGGATTTTTTCCGGCAGCATGGACCCGCCTAGTGGCGGCGTCATATTTGCTCACACGGCCATTGGGCAAGGGGAAATGCTGAGAGATTTTTCCGACAGCACTGACCCCCACGCGTGACGCGAGGAGAAGAACGGCAGGTCGCGTCCGACACCTGCGCGCGACGACACACGGGACAACGTCACCCAGGTGCAGTGATTGGAAATAGCGAGCAGCAGCAGCAGCAGCCTGCTGTAGCAGCAGCGACAGGCAAGAGGAGCGAGCAGTGGTAGCAGGAGCCAACAGCAACTGCGTGCATTAGCAGCAGCCGGCAGCAATAGCAACTCGTAGTAGCTCGCAGCAGAAGCCGCCCATAGCAGCAAGCAACACCGGCGGCTAGCGGTAACAGCTCGCAACAGTAGTAGCAGCGGCAACAAGCAGCATGAGTACCAGGGACTAGCAGTAGCAGCAAGCTGCAGAAGCCGGAGCAGTAAGCAGTAGCAAAAAGCAGCAGCAGCCAGCTGCTGTAGCAGCAATAGCGAGCAGCAGACGGTAGTAGCCAACAGCGGCTACTGCTGCTCGCAGCCCGCAGCTCGCCGCGAGCGACGGGCTTCAAGCAGCGAGCCCGCTGCATGGAGTGAGCAGCGGACTGCTGGCGGCAAGCAGCAAGCTCGCTGCTCCCAGCCCGCTGCCCACAACGAGCAGTGAAGCTCGCTCTGATAGACAAAGGGAGAAAAAAAAGAGAAAAAGTACCCACCCCAGCAGCAGTTGCCATAGCTGCTGCAATAGCTGTAGCAGCAGCAAGAGCAACAGCAGCAGTTGCTACTATAAAAGCAGTCGCAGTAGCTACAATAGCAGCTGCATCTGCAACAGCAGCAGCAGCAGCAGCAGCAGCTGCAGCAACAGCAGCGGCAAGCAACGGTAGCGCTAGCAACAGTAGCATCAACGGCATCAACAACAGCAACTGCTGTAGCCGCGTAGCAGCGGCCCGAACAACGGCCACTGCTGACGTCAGCAAGTCACTGTTGACGCCATTGCTGACGTCATCAACACAAAAACAAAACAAGGAGGGGGTAAGACTCTACAACAATAGCCCTGTAGAGAACGTGGCGACAGCTGCTGACGTCAGCCATCCTAAGCTGACGTCACTGCTCACATCAGCAGCATAAGAAAAAAAACAAAGAGAGGGGGCACCAAAACCCACCATGGCTAACAGCCCCTGTAGGGAGGGGTCCTCCTTTGTCGGGGGGACCGCCAGGGGGGGTATCCCCCCTCTTTTCTTGCAGCAACTGTAGCAGTTGTAGCAGTAGCAGCAACAGCAATAGTAACAATAGTAGGAGTAGCAGCAGAAGTAGCAGCAGTAGCAACAGCAGGAGCAACAGCAACAGCCCACAGGCATCGTCGCCGACACCCTTGACCCCTTGGCTGTCGTTGAGCAATAGCTCGCCGCCTTGACGTAACTGCTTGTAGCACTGCTACCACTGGCCTCACATACTCCCACCAGTGCCCCACCGCTATTCATTCCTCCTGGACACGCCAGCCTCGCTGTGTCCACTGCTACACATTACCTGATAGAACAAGAGACTGAGCTCCAGCGGCAGACAGAGGTCTCCGTACTTGGCCCCACTGTGGGCTCCGGCCGTAGGCAAACGGACTTTGAGGCGCTGTCCCCGCCACTTCAGGCAGGCAAGCAGTTCCGGAGTTGGGAGCTTAGCTTCTGCATCTGGACACAGGGTGAAGACTTGTAGGCCTATTACACCCTTCCATATGACTCCACCCAGGCCGACCAGGTGTATGACGTTGGTCGCGTCATACGCGTCCTCGTCCCCGTAGCTCCTCTGGCTTCCCGCCTAGCCCTAGAGCCCTTCCTCAGCGACTTCACCGTTGGCGGGATCCCAGATTCTGCAGCCGGATGGCACGTCCTCACCCGTCCCCATTGGTTTTCCAGCGACGTTGAGACCAACCGTCTGCTGCAAGAGTTCAACTCTTGTACATGGGCGAGACCAAGACAATCACCGCTTACTGCCAGCGGGCTAAGGACATCCTCCATCGCCTAGGCATCTCTGCTCCACCCCATCTCGCTGCGCTCCTCACCATCATGCACGGTGCCGCCGGAACGTGCACGGACGTCGTTGTCCACTACTCCCAGGATGTCCTCTCCACCATGGTGGCCCAAGGCACCCTCATGCCTTGGGCATATGAGCTCTTCCTCAGGATTGAGGAAGCTCACCCGAAGTTCCACCTCCATCGCACAGAGGCCCTCGCCTCCCCTACCGTCGATTTGCTGGCCGTCGCTTCCCCCGCAGCAGCTACCTCAACTAGCTCTTCGGCTCCGAGGAAGAAGAAGCACCGGGGCAAGAAGGGCAAGGGTCAGCAATAGCAGTAGTAGCAACAGTAGTCGACTCGGTCCAAAGGTTGTAGCTCGGTCTTCCACAACTGTGGCCAGCCAGGGCACGGGTGGTACACAAGGCGCGCGTCATCGCCACTATGCGCCGCTAGCGGGAGCGCCATCTCGCCTGTGCCGCGGTAGTTGTCGCCGACTCTGACGCTTCGACCCCGTCAAGCAGCTCCGCTCTTCCGACAGCCACACTGGTCCCGCCGACGCCAGCTCCGCGGCATCATTTTCTGCAGCTGTCAGCGCCTTTGTTCCCTTCACCAGGGTAGTCTTCCTTCTATCCGTACTCAGGCGCTGTCACTCCGCAATCAATCTACACTCCCGGGCCATCTACAGGTGAGCGTCAGTTGGATTAGTTCATTGCGCTCTAGCTCGGCCTGCCTTGCACTCCCCCCAGGGAAGTGCAAGTTGCATCACCTCGTACTTGTCTCCCTTGCCCTGCATGCCTGAGACTTTGCTGCTGTCGTGTCCTGCTGCCTCGTCTGTCTCGTTGTCTTTTGTGGTCTCATCTACCCCCCTCTGTAATGACGTCACGTGGCTTGATGATTGGCGGTCTCGGTTCGCGCCCCCTTCCATCGCATCCGCATCTCTTGCTTGCTGCCACGTGACAATTAGCACTCTGGCGACTCCGGTCTAGGACCCTGCCGAGACGTGGATCATCTACTCCGGGTCCACGTATCACATGACGGCCTCTCGCGAGGCCTTCAGTATGCTTGGTCCTGTTGGCGATGTATCCGGTGTCCAGACGGGCTCCGAAGAGGTGTTACCTGTTCGCGGCGTCGGAGTCGTTTGTTTACGTGGTCCTGCCGGTGATGTGTTCTTGACCGATGTCCTCTTCGTCCCAGGTCTCGAGCTCAGCCTCCAATCCATTACTACCCTTGATTGCATGAGCATTGACGTTGTGCACTCGGGTGGTGTTGGCACTGTGTCATTGCGTCCATCCGGTCTTGTCTTTCTTCACCCCACCGCCCGTGGCAACCTGTGGCACGTCCCTCGTTTGTCCTCCTCTCCTTCCGTCCCCTCCCCGTCGGCCGCAAAAGGCCATGTGTTTGTCACCAGTACTCTCTCTCCACAGCACACCCACCTCCTGCAATTCCACATTAGCCTCGTCGACTCTGCTGCCGTCGACAGCATGTTTCGCACCCAGCCGGCCAAGGGCCTTGACCCGGATACTTTCTCTTGGTCGTGCTCCATGGAGTGCATTGATCGCGCTCAAGGCAAGATGCACCGGTCCACATACCCTCAGTCCTCTTCCCATGCATCCGCCCCTCTAGACCTGGTCCATTCCGATGTCACGGGTCCTCTTCGTATCGAGTCCGTCGGCGAGCATGGTCGATATGTCCTCACCATCACCAAAGACTACTCTCGCTATTGTTGGGAAATCTGCCTTCGGCAAAGGAGCGATGTTGCCCGTGCCATTCAGGACTGGCTTGTCCTTGCGGGGCGCGAGTGTGGTCAATCTCTTCGTCGCTTTCGCTCTGATCGCGGTCGTGAGTACATGGACAAGACCACAACTTTTCTCACATCCCACGGTGTCCACCACAAGACATCAGCGCCCTACACGCCCGCTCTGACCGGTGTCTCTGAGTGGTGGAACCACACTATGGCCAAAACCGTTTACACCATGCGAGTTTAGTCTCGTCTCTCCGATGGCTTCTACTTTGAAGCCATGGCCTACATGACGTGGGTCTGGAACCGGATTCTCTACACACTCCTTCCCCCCCAATCCATTCCGTACCAGCACTGGTACGGTCAGCGCGCTGACCTCCGCCTGGCCCACGTCTAGGGCTGCGTGGCCATTGTGTGGCTGCCCGCCTCGCAGCAGAGCGGCAAGCTTGCCCCCCTGACGTCTTTGCACCTTTCTCGACGTCTCTCGTTAGTCCAAGGCCTGGCGCTTCTGGGATCCATCTCGGCACTGCATTGCGGAGTTCCGTGATGCCATATTCTCTATGGAGCTTTTTCGCCGCGATCTTATTCGCTCCAGCTCATCCGTGTCCCTCCCGTCGCGTGGGGGAGTGGTGAGTCCGTTCTCCGTCCTACCACTTCCGGGTGACATATCACTTAGTCCCTCTGAGCCGGTAGTCCCAGTCGCGCTCGCTGGCCCCTCCGGACCAGCAGCTCCAGTCACGCCCGTTGGCCCCTCTGGACCAACAGCTCTAGTCGCGCGTGCTGGCCCCTCAGGGCCGGCAGCCCTAGTCGCTCCCGCTAGTCCCTCTGGGTAGTTCCAGTCGTGCCCGCTGGCCCCTCCGGGCCGGCAGCCCCAGTCGCGGCTGCTGGCCCCTGCGGGCCAGCAGCCCCAGACACGGCTGCTAGTCCATCTGTTTCATCAATCTCGTCTGCCTCCGTCAGCCCGTCGGACTCGGTGCCATCTTTTGCCCTACTATACTACACGCGTGGCCCAAGCGGTAGCCTCCATTCCAGGCTGTTAGTGAGTGCGCACACCGCCGCACAGCGCCCTATGGCGCCTCGGGCCCCTGTCGCTCCACGTGTCTCTTCCTCTCCTATGGTTGTGAGTGGGGACCCTGGCACCAAGGACCTCGACCTAACCACGTCGGCCATCATTGCAGACCTTCACCCGGTGTCTGCACTGTGCTATGCCATGCTCCATCACGAGCATCGGCATGTCGTCATGGCTACACTCGCGCGCATCCCACCTGGAGCTCGCGATACACACGCTCTTTCAGTCTGCTCCATAGCACGCCCAGAGGACCCAGCCACCTTATGCAAAGCTCAAGCAAGTCCTGAGGCCGTGCATCGGGATGTTGCCTGTGCTGACAAGCACGTTGCTATCCGAAACACCACGCGTATGACCTCGTCGAACTCCCTCCAGGTCGGAAGGCCATCAGTGCGAAATGGGTCTTCCGACGCAAATAGAAACCGGACGGGTGCTTGGACAAGTACAAAGCCCACCTCACAGCCAAGGGGTTTGCTCACGTCCCCGAGGTTGATTACGACCAGTTCTTTGCCCTAGTTGGTCGGTTCTGCACTAGCCGGGCGCTCTTTAGCCTGGTTGCCCAACATGGGTGGGAGCTACATCAGGCGGACGTGAGCAACGATTTCCTCCATGGCTCGCTGGAGGGTGAGGAGCTCTACATGGTGCAGGCCCCAGGTTTTGACGACGGTACTGGGAGAGTCTGGTGGCTGCGGAAGGCCCTTTATGGCCTGAAGCAGTCGCCTCGATGCTGGAACCAAGAGATCACTAACACGCTCCACCGCGGTAGCCTCCTGCGCAGCACCGTTGACCCCGCACTGTTTGTCAGCCCGCGAGGCCAGACCTTTGCTGCTGTTTTGGTCAACGTTGACGATCTCCTCATTGCCTCGCCAGACATGGCTGCCATCCATCGTGTCAAGGACCTGCTGCACACTGCCTACCAGATGAAGGATCTTGGGTCTGCCCGAGTCTTCCTGGAAATGGAGATCGAGCATGATTGCTCCCACGGTATCCTGCATGTCCACAAGGCTACCTATGTGCAGACTCTCTCCACTCGCTTTACCAAGGACCTGCCCCTTGTGACGAGCGCATCTTCATCCATGTCACCTGATGGCCAAGTGAAGGTGAAGAGTCCTGACCCAGCCATTGTGCGGAAGCCCGTTGACGTGACCACGTATTTACGAGTCATCGGGTCACTGATGTTCCTGGCGACAACGACGCGCCTAGACATCGCACTCGCCATCAAGCTCCTGGCTCAGTTTTCTCAGGAGGCACATCACCTTCACTTCGAGGTCGTGATCCGATATCTACGCTATGTCGTATCTACGTCATGTTCCGTTGCCACAGCTCAGCATCAGTGTCCTTGGTTGATGTGGGAGTCGCAACGGTCCCCGGTGGTGCATCCTTTGGCTCCAGTGCCACTGTCTTGGTGGCACATGCGAGTTCCTCATCCGACGCCTTGGTGTGACTTCGGTTTGAAGCACGTAGAGGTCGTCAACTCTTGGAACTTGAAGCATGAGATTGTCTTTGGTTTACAAAATCTGGATGTCCTCGTTTTTTAGGACCACGGCTTCCTTGTTGGTGAACACCACTCTCATGTTGTTATCGGTGATTTCTCAGACGGCCAGCAAGTTGGCTGCGAAGGAGGGCATGTACACCACCTTTTGAAGGTGGACTGCCTTCTTCGCACCGTTCACGTTGAACGTAATCACCTTGTCTCCTTCGCCCATGGCTTGGACGACGCCGCCGTTTGCACACTTGATGCGCATGACAGATTCGGCCATGGAGACAAATCCACCCTTCTCTTTTGATGAGTGGTGGTTGGTGCCCGAGTCAAGGGCAAATGCCCCGGGCCTAAGGATCGCTGCGCCCTTGATGGGCAGCCCCCTAGCCATCATGTTGGTGAGCTCCTTCTTCTTCTTTCCACCTTTGTTCCCGCCTTCTTTCTTGGAAGATGAAGAGTCCATTTGCTAGGGCATTTGATTGATGCACGCGTGAGAGCTTTGCGTAGGCCTCGGCAGCCAACGTGCATCCTATGATGTGGGAGTGTTGAGTCTCGTTGATGGAAGTCACAAGAACGGTGAGAGCCATGTTGTTCTTCATCGTCCATGCTGCAAGGTGAGCTGCATGCGTCGTCACGGTCGCATCGGCGGGTTCTGTCTCGATCCCTTTTAGGATGTCGAGGTAGCGACGCACGTTCATGACAATCTCAAACTGCCATTTCCACAAGGGAAAACCTGTCCCTGTGAATTTGGACATACCCGCCTCCAAGCGGGCTTGAGTCGGATCCGCCATTTTTGGCGGTTGCTCGTCTTCTCTGGTTTGCTGCTACTCACCTTCGTTGAGGCCAATGAGGCTTATGAGGTTGTTGACTGCGACCGTTGTCAAAAGGTGCAGTTAGTTCCGTTGCATATCCCTCCCGCCGATGATCGCCTAAGGCGATGGTGCCGTCGTGAGAGAACGGACTCGGGGTCCTACCACCTTCCCAAAAAGGGGTAGAGCTTAGTCCCGTTGGGGCTCGAGGGTTGTTTCCAACATGGACAGAGCTGTTCCTTGTTCCCTAGTCCGCCACGTGCGCGCACCCTACCTGAAGAAGCCGATGGAGCCGATGGAGCAGATGGAGCCGTCCGATGGTCGTGTCCTTGTTGTACCTGTGCGCCGTGCAAGACCACGCACTAGTCGGTCTTGGAAGCGTGCCTTAGAACCAGAAGTGTGGGCCCAAAACCCTTTGTCAATGCGCCGGATAGCAACGGTCCAGAAAACGGGTCCCGACATGGGAGGCCGCAAATCGCTCTTGGTATTGCAACCAAGATAACATATCACCCTCGAACGAGGGATCCACACTTAAGGTTCGTTTGGTTTGCAACCTCACGAAGTCCGCATGTTGGTCTTTAGTGTCTACCTTTGGTTGGACACTCTGTGAGGAGTCTC
>SZWC01009084.1:63928-78352 GCA_023375785.1 Penium margaritaceum
AAGATAACATATCACCCTCGAACGAGGGATCCACACTTAAGGTTCGTTTGGTTTGCAACCTCACGAAGTCCGCATGTTGGTCTTTAGTGTCTACCTTTGGTTGGACACTCTGTGAGGAGTCTCGAAGGGAAGAATGCAAATGGATGCATGCAAGGTACAGGCTTTTATACTTGCAGAGCTTTGGTAATGCTTCTTCTTGTAGTGGCTCCACTGGAGCCAACCTTAACCTACAGTCGTACTTGGCTCGTCCTTAGACCGCCAAGTGTCATCCTCAAGGCAGGCTCTAGTAAGCTTCCTAGAAGCTTCCTGCCCCAGTTTTGGCCACAAAGAAAAGTGCGGCCGTTCCGGGGTTTGAACCCACGACCTCTCGTTTGAGACTCAGGTGCCTATTCAACCAAGCGAAAAAGGTATGGTTCCTATGATGAGCCACAGTAGACATACCCATTATGGGCAGTGCATTCCTGGCCCATCTCAATACAGACCAAGGGGACGTACACCATAGAGCAGTACATGCCTTGTCTGTATTTGTGGCTAGCCAGCTAGGCAGTGGACAAGGTGCATACCATTTCAACACTTCAAACCCATTCCCATCCCTGGTGTGGACTCCTACCATAACCAGTTAGAACGTATGGCCGTGGCTGCTCTTGTGATTTCTTTTTTCTTTTTTTTCCGCTCCGCTGGAAAAGAAATCGTCTTCGTTTTTTCCGAACGAAGAAATATTTTCCACTCCGCTAGAAAATAAATCCCTTGAAGAACAACATGGCTCTCGCCATTCTTGTGACGTCCATCAACGAGACTCAACACTCCCACATTACAGGATGCACGTTGGCTGCCGAGGCCTACGCAAAGCTCTCACCCGTACATCAATCGAATGCCCTAGCAAACAGACTCTTCATCTTCCAACGGTTGATGTGGATGAGGGTGAGTGAAGGAGAATCGATACTCGTATTTTTGCAGGTATTGTCGTTCAACAACGTGCTGCAAGAGGTCCAGCAAATGGAATGGAATCTCGACTCCAACATATGTGACATGATCCTTCTAATGGCGCTGTCGGAAAGCTAGGGGTCCTTGATCACCGTATTTGGCGGTTGGAAGGAGGCAGATCTTACGTACGAGGCTGTCACCAAACACGTCCGCAAGGAGAAGGCGGTCAACATTCAAAAGGTGGTGTACATGCCCTCCTTCGCAGCCAACTTGCTGGCAGTCTCACAAATCACCGACAACATGACAGTGGTGTTCACCAACAAGGAAGCGGTGGCCCAAAAAAACGAGGACAATTAGATTTTGTACACCAAAAACAATCTCATGCTTCAAGTTCCAAGAGTTGACGGCCTCTACATGCTTCAAACCAAAGTCACCAAGGCATCGGATGAGGGAATCGCATGTGCCACCAAGACAGTAGCACCGGAGCCAAAGGATGCACCACCGGCGACCGTTGCGACTACCACATCAACCAAGGACACTGATGCTGAGCTGTGGCACCGGCGATTTAGAAATATTTCACATCAAAATCATCAAGCAACTTAGTACGTTGCCCAATGTACCCGCATGATGTCGTGCACAAGATCGCGCTCTATCTTTATGCCAACAAACACCTTTGCCAATCCCAGATCCTTCATCTTGTTGGTCGGCTTTAGTAACTTTTTCACCCGCTCGACAATGGCAAGGTCGGTAGATGCGAAAATTAGGTCATCCATGTAGATGAGGATCATAGTTAAGGGTGTCCCAAAAGGGCTAATGAAGAGTGCGGGACCTGCGGTGCTCCGAAGAAATCCATCCTTCTTAAGGGTACAGCTGATTTCGATGTTTGAGCACCGAGGAGACTGCTTGAGGCCATACAAGGTCTTCGGCAAGGGGGCTGGACCATGTAGAGCTCTTCACCGTCGAGAGCTTTGTGAAGAAAGGCGTTGCTCACGTCCATCCGGTGGAGCTCCCTATCACGTTGTGGGACTACGCTAAAGAGCGCCCGGCTAGTGGTTAAACAGGCAATAGGAGCAAAACTCTGGTTGTAGTAAACTCCAGAAACCATGGAGAAGCTCTTGGCAGTGAGCTGGGCCTTGTACGTATCCAGAGTGTTACTAGGCTTCCACTTTTGATGAAAAACCCACTTCGCTCAGATGACCTTGCCGCTAGGGAGAAGCTCCACGAGCTCGTACACTGCATGCTCATCGATGGCAGCCAACTCCCTTCAATAAGCAGCCTCCCAGTGGTCTACGTCGGGAGCGACACGGGCCTCACGTAGGCTCTATGGGTCAGGTGCCAATGGGGAAGGAAGTGCCATCAACACACTCGCGACACAAAATCCTATAGGAGCCCGGGCTAGGGTGGCGGAGACCACACGACGATGCTCTTAGGAGATGAGAGCATAGCCAAGGGCTGAGCCTGGGTGAATATCCTGAGTAATGAGGCCGAGGGCCGTTAGGCCAAGGACCTTTATGCGAGGCTCATTGCTCACAATAGTGTGAGGGGAGGAAGGTGTGTCGACGGGTGTGCTGGAGGCTGGATGGCAAACCCTAGTGCAAGGACCCGGGGCAAGCATTGGCTTACGGCGCCAGAGGATCCCACCGGGAGGGCAAGTGTAGACCTGGTGTGCTGGAGTGCCAATGACGCCAGATGGAGTTTGGCGAGGGAGAGGTGGCAAGGCAGGGTTAGGCACTAGCTCCGTCGGGGTATTGCTAGGCGTAGACGGATCCATCAAGGCAGGTGCATCAAAGGTCGCAGGAGGGGCAGTCAAGGGGTCAGCCTGGGCTAGTGACTCAGCGAAGGACTCCGTCTCTGATAGGTGCACGGCATTGCCAGCAAGGGAACTGCTTAGTGAGGTGGATGGTAAGAGAGGAGCACCCGGGCCATCCAATGCCGGAGATGTGGATGCAGGTGGGATGACAGGTGCCTCTTGAGCCGGATTGGCGGTGCGACAAGAATCTCCTCCATGAGTCGATAGCGATGGGAGCACAAAAGAGGAATATTGTATGTGAAAGAGGTCGCAAGGGCAGAGGTCCTCAAAGAACAGGGCATCGTGAGACTCAACGATGCCAAGCCGGACTATGTCCCCGAAGCACCAGTCCTTAGACTAACGCAAGACACCAAAAAAGGTACAAAGACGGCCGCGAGGGGCAAGCTTGCCATCGCGTTGGTCCGCAGTGAGCGAGAAACTAGCGACACAACCCAAGACACGGACAGGCGAAAGATCAGCCCGCTGACCATACCATAACGCATACAATGTAGCCTGGCAAGGAAGGGGACCATGAGGAACACGGTTCCACACCCAAGTCATGGCCTCAAAGAAGCAGCCCTCAAACGAGCCGGACTCGACACGCCTGGTACGGAAAGCATCAACCATGGTGCAGTTCCTAGTAGGAACTTCCTACGCTCAGAGACACCGCTCTGTTGCTGTGTCCCAGGGGTGGATGTCTCATGAAGAACCCCATGACTGTCGAAATAGGCAGATGTGTACCCCATGTACTTGCCATTACGATCACACCAAAAGCGGCGGAGGGTATAGCTAAACTCGTGCACGGCCGCGAGATGCCAAGCACGAATGGCAGAGGCCTCGTCGCTCTTCCGGCAGAGACAGACGACGGAGCGATAGCGGGATTTGTCATCTGTAAGGGCCAACACATAGTGACCACCCTTAACAACAAATGTGAATGATAAAGGGCTCATTAGGTCCGAGTGGACGAGCTCCCATGGGTGGGTAACCTGAGAGGAGGACACAGGGTAGGAGGATCGGTGCATCTTTCCATGGGCGCACTCGATGCACTCGCTGTGACAAGGCCACTGGAAAGTGTAGGGATCAAGTCTGAGCATGGGTTAGATGCAGAGCATGCTGTCGACAGCATCGGAGTGTACGTGGCACAGGCGACACTGGAGACGGTGGACGTGCTGGGGGGATTGAACACTGGTGAAAATTACATGGGAAGTGTTGGACGAGGGAGGGAGACAAATGAAGGAAGACGGGTGACGTGCAAGAGGTTTTCATGACAGACAGCACGAAACATGACCTGGTTGGATGATTGGAGTGAGACAGTGCCAATGCCACTGGGTGTCGAACGTCCATGCTCATGAGGTCTGAGCTATAAAAGAGAGGAGGTTGAGCTCCAAAACAAGCACAGACAACACGTTGGTCACAATGATGTCACTAGACGGACCACAAAAGCGAACGACGCCAAGACCGCGGACCAGTAGGATCTGCCTCTACCCCGTCCAGACACTTTGAACATTGAAAACAGGACCAATCATACTGAACGCCTATTGACAAGACGTCATGTGACGCGTGGCACCAGAGTCAATGATCCAAGTGCCATCAGGGTCATGGATGGAGGCCGTGGCATTACAATGAGCAACAAAACAAGATGCGGGAAGGAGGACGAAGGTCACAAGGTGAGCAGACGGGACTGACGAAAAACGATCATGCCAGTCATCCAGCCATGCGACGTCATCCAAAGGCGGCTCAAAAGAGCAACATGCGGCTTCTAGGAGATCACCTCGAAGGTCGGCCCCTGGTTGACAGTGTGAGACCTATCGGCTACGAGATACAAAACTCGTACTTCCCTAGGGAGGTAGTGTGATGCCGAGCTGAGTGGTGATGAAGCTTTCCAGCTAGTGGATCTGAGCGGCAAATTCGACGAGCGCCATGGACTACAGGGTCGTAGCTCCGGAGGGGGGGTACGAGTGCCAGTTGGATGAATCTTACTACTGTTGGGGGTAGTATAGCAGCTACGACGAAGCATACTGATGATGGTGTAGTGGCAGAGCTTACTGTGATGGCTATGGTGGGACATACTAATGCTAATAGAGAAGAGAAGGCTGAAGCTACGGTCAAGGCTGAAGAGCCAGCTACAGGAAAGAAGGAAGTTTGATGGAGTAGGTAGTGGCCATAGTGCTTCAAGGAGAGAAAGGAGTGCAGGTAGCAGCAGCGGAGGTGCCAAGACGGCACTCACGCTCATGGTTCATGGCAGCGACAATGCGGGCCTCATCATTAGGGATGAGGCACGTATACCACCCGTGCCTTGTCTGGCCACAGTTGTGGTACTTCAGAGTAGAGCCGTCGGAGGAGGATTGCTCTCATATGCCCATCCCCTTCTTCTTTCCTTTGCCCTTGGCGCTGCCTGAGGAGGAAGTGCCGGTAGAAGGGATGGAGGAGCCGCTGTAGGTGGTAGCTATGATCACAGAAGAGCTATTGCGCTGAAGTTATGTGTCCCTGTGTGCTTCCTTGATGCTGAGGAAGAGGTCATACACTAAGGTCATCAGAGTGTCCTGGGCCGCCAGCGCTTCGAGGATGAGGTGCCTGTAGGGGATGAAGATGTGAGCAAACTCAAGGATGGCACCATTCTTGATGGTGAGGAGGGCAGCAAGCGGGGGAGGCAGGGATCTCTTGAGCTGGCGTCGGATATCCTGAACACGGTGCCAGTAGGCAGTCAAGGACTCAGACTCCCTCATGCAAAGTGAGCTACAGTCCTTTAGGAGGAGACTGACACCTGACTGGCTGGAGGCACGATACGTTCACGGCAATGTGTCCCAAACTCGCCGGGCCTCAGAGGTGGTGTTGTTAGTGACGTCATCGAGGAACGGTTCAAGAACAATGCGATCAGCATCCGGTGCGTCAAGGATGAGCACGCGGACTGCATGGCCTGCCTCAAGTAACTAGTCCGGGACGGCCTTGTCATGCGGGAGAATGTAGTACGACCACAGACCCTCCCCCTGTACCCAGAAGCGGTAGAGCAGTTCGTGAGACAAGAACTGCTCATCTCCGACAAGTACAGGTGGAGGGGACTCGAAGTCCTTTTGCCGAGAGGGGCTGGCCGCACCAGCTCCTGGGACACAAGTGACTGTTTGCTGCTGTTGCTACACTTGCTCATGCGCTGCTGTTTGCGGTGCCGCAATTAGAGCGAGACCAAGTTGCCCCGGGAGGACAATGTAGCTGGTATTGCTTACGGCAAGCATCTAGCATAGCTGATCGATCTGGCACTATACATCCAGTATGCGGTCTGTAGCGAGAGGATTAGTAGATCTATCCTGCGTGCCGATGCCATTGTACTGGTTGGGCATTGTCGGTGCTAGTGCTACTCTTGCAAACAATGTTACGGTTGCCGCTACTATTGCGCCTGTTGACTCTATTGGTGTTGCTGCCACTGCTGCTGCCTACAATTATTGAAATGGCGGTTGCTACTACTACAACCACTACAATCAGTGCCGAGGCCACTACTACTACTGCTAATGATACAACTGTTGCCGCTTCTGCCACAGTTATACTGATGCTACCGCTGCTGCCACTGGTCTTGCTTCCTCTACCGCAATAGCTACTGCTACTACTGCTACTACCGCTGTTGCTTCTTTGTTGCTGCCGCTGCCGCTCCTGTTGCTGCCGTTGTTGCTGCAGTTGCTGCTGCTACCGCCACTACTACCACTGTTGTGGCTACTGTTGTTGCCACTACCGCTGCTATAGCTGCTACCACTACAATTGTTGTCGTCGGCGCTATTGCGGTTGCAACGGCGGCAACTGCTGCGGGTCTTGAGTTTATTATCTTTTATCATTTTGCTTGTTCAGTCCATAGCCTGTGGGCTCAGCCCACAGACCGTGGGTGGGGAGGAGGTCATTGTCTCAGTGATGATGGCAGGGCTGCCACCGCCGCCGCGCAGCGACCGCTTAGGCCACTCGCGTTGTCGAAACTGGAGCCGTGTCCGCTCGTGTAGCGGACATAGTAGCAGCTTCTGTTGCACATTCGTAGCAATGACTGTTGATTTTACTGCGACTGTCACCGCTGCCGTTGCTTTTGCCGTTGTCGCTACCGTAGTTGCTACTGTTGTGGCTATTGTAGGGACAACTTCTACATTTGTAGCTGTTGTTGCTGTTGCCGTGTGTTGTTGCGGCTGCCGTTACCCGCGCAGTTACTACTGCTGCTACCGCTACTACGGCAAACACTTTTATTGCTGCTGCTGCTGCTCCTCCTACTGATGTTACTGCTGCTAATGCTACTACTGTTGCTGCCGCTGTCACTGCTACTGCTGCTGGTCACTCACTCGTCTGGAGAATGTCACAAGCGGGTTGTCTGGCGTCGCTGTGCTGGCCAGTCACCTCCCTGCGTCACACGTAAGGATCAGAGCTGTCGGAAAACAAACTGACAGCATTACCCCAGGCCCGGTGGCTGTGGGAAAAAATCCGACGCCGCCACGAGGCAGGTTACTGCTGCCAAAAAAAATCCGGCATCATTTTCCCTGTACTTGCGTGCATGGGAGGTCTGCCATCATAAGTATGAACCTTTACGCCACTATTGTTGCTGCATCTGTTGCGCTACAGCTCTAATACCAAAATAGAAACTGCTTAGTGTGTAGGTTGGGGCAGGAGCTTTGTTGGTGCAGCTTGCGGGAACCCAAGCTCGTTGTTTCCCACTGTTGCCAGGGCAAAGCGACAGCGGCTCTGGTGTCTCCTTAGTCTGCTACACTAGAGTCTAAGTCTGAGAGCTCTGGTTTGTTACTCAGAAATGCATGTGCCAAAGTTAGCGTCAGAAATGTAGCTGAATGAAGCAATGACTGATAAGGAGTGAAGAATGAGCAATTGAGTGAGACCCCTCTCAGTTCTAGCCTCACCTCAGCTCTGTGAGGCTTGTTGCTTAGAAAACCAGCCAACCAGGAAAATCCTAGCACTATCCTATTTGGCAGACTTTTTTGGGTGAGCCCTGCCAAACACCAAACAGCCCAAAACCTGGACGTTGTCCGTTTTGCCTTAAAACTAGACCATACCAAAATAGCCACGATGCAAACAGAGTCGTGCAGTCAGAATCAGCAAGAAAAATAAATACATGGAGTTACAACCGCCCAAACTCACGAGCCAGTTGCAATGCTCCTGAGAGCTATCTACGACTACTGATGACGCGACAACCAAGGGTCGCTGCCGATAGAGTTGGCCGTCTGATGGCGTAGTGTCAGAAGCGCATCTTGGCTTCATGGCAACATGTCCACTCCACTGAACAGCGTCCCGTTGGAATCAGCGTCCATCCAGTTAGTTGTTTGCATGAGCATGTACACCAACCGAGAGATCACAGTATGAGTCAGTGAGGTAGTGCACGACCAAAAAACAACAAGCAGCTGTCCTGCACTTGCAGATGGGTAGATCTTTTCAAGACGATGCATTGGGGCCAAATGGGCCCGCATGAGGGGTGTACATGAGCATGGACACAACCGAGTGATCAGAGCCAATTGCATGTAAAGACGCGAACTGTGCATATCACAACACTCCTCCATGTTCCCATGGGACACACGCCCATACGCATGCAGATTTGGCAGGACTCCGCAGCAAGAAGCTTAACAATCCATACGCACACAACTCAGCCATCCTCAGGCAATGAGAGTAATCCGAGTCAACAAGTTTCCACTATGATTTTTCCGCTCGGCAGTACCTTGGCCAAAATGTCAGCCCACTCCATGTTTGTGCCAATTAAAGTGAGAGATGTTCACTGTCTTTCTATCAAATCACACACAAAGTGATGCTCAAGAGTAGTGTGCTCCATGCATGTTTGACACCAGATATTCTCGACCATGGTAGAGCATTGTGACTGTCCCGCCGCAGAAGGATGGAAAGCACATACTTTAGCAACTCACAAAACAGCTGTTGCAGCCACACCTCCTTAGCAGTCCTCATCCTCAAAGCCGCTAACTCTGCCTCTAAGGGGCTATGCGCAATGCAACAACAGTTGCCACCGTGCCACGACATAGTATTGCCACCCAGTAGGAACAGATGGCCCATCGGACTACGCCCATCAGAGCTCCAGGCCCAATCATTGTGTGTGTATTCATAGGTCACTACCGAACACTGTCGATAGGAGCAGAGTCCGAGTAGAGAGTGGAAACCACATACTGCTCTACTCAAACAGCCGCACGTGTTTGGTGGTGGCCCCCTAGCATGCCGGTGTGGAGGGCCCACAGTTATGTCAGGCCACCCAACACAAGACATGTATAGATAGGCATGGCGTGCCGCCAGTAGTCTGCTGCAAACTTGGACGCTCCATAACAAAGAGGTTTGAACTTGTAGAGGCACACCACCCTCGTTACATTGGTCTCACGAGCAAACAACATTTGTGCCAACTCCTAGCCCGATGAGGATCTTCACACGTCCCACTCTCTGTTGTACCCAAGAAGGGACGGAAGTCCACATCAATCTCTTACATAGTGGTGGACCATTGGCCTGTTGGTGTACTGCCAACGGCTCCACACATAGTTACATATTGGTCTTGGACCGGGCCTCTCTCTCTCTCTCTCTATCTCTCTCTCTCTCTCTCTCTCTCTCTCTCTCTCTCTCTCTCTCTCTCTCTCTCTCTCTCTCTCTCTCTCTCTCTCTCTCTCTCTCTCTCTCTCTCTCTCTCTCTCTCTCTCTCTCTCTCTCTCTCTCTCTCTCTCTCTCTCTCTCTCTCTCTCTCTCTCTCTCTCTCTCTCTCTCTCTCTCTCTCTCTCTCTCTCTCTCTCTCTCTCTCTCTCTCTCTCTCTCTCTCTCTCTCTCTCTCTCTCTCTCTCTCTCTCTCTCTCTCTCTCTCTCTCTCTCTCTCTCTCTCTCTCTCTCTCTCTCTCTCTCTCTCTCTCTCTCTCTCTCTCTCTCTCTCTCTCTCTCTCTCTCTCTCTCTCTCTCTCTCTCTCTCTCTCTCTCTCTCTCTCTCTCTCTCTCTCTCTCTCTCTCTCTCTCTCTCTCTCTCTCTCTCTCTCTCTCTCTCTCTCTCTCTCTCTCTCTCTCTCTCTCTCTCTCTCTCTCTCTCTCTCTCTCTCTCTCTCTCTCTCTCTCTCTCTCTCTCTCTCTCTCTCTCTCTCTCTCTCTCTCTCTCTCTCTCTCTCTCTCTCTCTCTCTCTCTCTCTCTCTCTCTCTCTCTCTCTCTCTCTCTCTCTCTCTCTCTCTCTCTCTCTCTCTCTCCCTCCCTCCCTCTCCCTCCCCCCCTCCCTCTCTCTCCCTCCCTCCCTCCCTCCCTCTCTCTCCCTTAAGGGTACACACAGGTTCTTGGAACCGCGGTATCGGAACCGCGGTTCCGGTTCTGGGATTCCGGAACAGTCGCAGAACCGCGGTTCTCGCACCTAGGTTTTTTTGGGGGGAAGGGGGGGGGCAAAAAAAAGGTACAGCGGACCTGTTCAACACTCGAACAGTTAAAAGTGAGACACTAAATGGCCTGTCCGTTGAAACTTTGATGTGTCACCATGTATTCGGAGGTGGCGAGGATTGGGAATCCTTGCCACCTCGAAACGGACATTGTTGTCCGTTCAATGCACTTGGCGGCGCCGCAGCTCATGCCTGATGTGTGCCATGCACGCAATAGGCACACGGCTTTGCTTCCTCCTCCAGTTGCTGGAGCAGGAAGATTTCTCTACGAGGAACCTTCCTGCTCTAGCAACTGGAGCTTCCTTTGGGCACATGACGTGAGCATGGCAACGTCACTGCCATTTGAGTTAGTCGCCTGGGTTCATTGCGGGACCACCACTTCAGTTTGTCGCATGAGTAACTTCGCGCTCTCAGAGGAAGTTCGCTCCTCAGCTCTTTACCCCTCACCCAAGTTCCACCACTGCCACCAGATCATGGCTGTAGCGGCAGCTAGCAACAGTAGCGACAGAGGCATCTAGCGGCCCAAGGAGGAGGTCGTGCCTCTTGCAGTAGCCGGCACCATCAGCCGCGGGTGCGGCAGCGTGCAGCAGCAGTGTCATAAGCAGCGGCCGCGACATCAACAGTAGGTAGCGGCAGAAGCAACAGGCAGCAGCAGCAGGCAGCAGCCGCAACAAGTAACAGCCGCACATTCGTCAGCCGCAGGACCATCCAACAGCGCGCGAGCTGCAGAATCACTAGGCACACGTCAAACCCATCACCCGCGTGAGCGGCAGCCAGCAGGAGCTGGCAGCAGCAGCAGGTCGTGTCTTTTTCAACAGGCGACAACAGAAGTACCCTCACGTTGCACCGAATCACCAGCACATTCGTCAATAGCATCGGCCGCGGGTGCGGCAATTAACAGCAGCGGTAGCGAGCAGGTGCAGGCAGCAGTAGCACGTTGTGGCTCTTGCAGCAGCTAGCAGCAGCAGAATCTAGCAGGATTAGGCAGCAGCAGTAGCTAGCAGGAGCAAGGAGCAGCAATAGCAGCACGTTGTGCCACTTGCAGCAGCCGAAAGCAGAAGCAGCCAGCAGCAGCGGCATCCAGCAGGAGCAGACAGCAGCGGCAGCCAGCAGGAGCAAGCAGCATCAGCAGCACGTTGTGCCACTTGCAGCACCCGACAGCAGAAGTAGCTAGCAGCAGCGGAATCCAGCAGAGGCAGGCAGCAGAGGCAGCCAGTAGGAGCAAGCAGCAGCAGCAGCACGTTGTGCCACTTGCAGCAGCCGACAACAGAAGTAGCCAGCAGCAGTGGCATCCAACAGGAGTAGGCAGCAACGGCAGCCAGCAGGAGCAGGCAGTAGTAGCATGCTGTGCCTCTTGTAGCAGCCGGCAGCAAAAGCAGCCAACAGCAGACTCAGAATCACCAACACACTCAGCAAAACCAGCAGCTGCTACAATGGCAGCGGTACTGGCTGCAGTTATACTAGCAGTGCTGGTAGGGGTTGTGGCTACGAGTAGCACAGCGAGCATGGTAGATGGCATGGGCTTGGGCGAAGAAAGAGTGGCTGCAGAAGACTCCGACAATGAGGAGGAGTCAGATGGTGAGGGGGAGGTTGGTGATAAACGCAAGAAGAACAAGGCCGTCATCTGGTGCTACTTCAAGAAGCAGGATGCTGATCCATATAAGGCAGATTGCAATGAGTGCGGCCGAGATTTTGGTTGCAGGAAGAGCTCCACCAGCGGAATGAGAAAGCATCTTCGTCTAGGCCATCCAAAGCTGTTTAAGGAGATGAAGGAGTTATAGGTCACTGCTGCACTGCAACACACCACTGCAAATGCCGTCTCCGCCGCTGTGGAAGCTGTTAGGGCAGATCCAGGAGCAGGTGCCACCGTCATAGAGCGTGATGTTGCAGGAGTGGGGGTAACTTTCAACAAGAGGTACTGGCTCTCGTGTCTGTGGAAGCACGTCATTGATAAAAACCTATCATTTTTGTCAATGCAATAATTCTTGCAATCCCACTGCTCATCTGCCTGGTCGCATGACCATTGCACGTGGCATTGTGACAGGGGCGGTTGCTTTTCGTGCTAGGTTACGCAAGCTGCTGTTTGGGGTCACCTCCGCCATCAGTTTCGCCACTGATGGCTGGAAATCTGATGCAAATATGAAGTATGTAGGAATCACAGCGCATTGGGTGAATGACTTCAAGGTCAAACCCATGGCACTCTCTTTTCTCGCCATTCCAGACTCACCAACAGCACATAACATGTTTGATGTCTTTTCGGATGCACTGAAAGGGTGGGAGTTGTGGTCACGTGTGTTTTGCATCACCATGGACAATGAGAGCACAAATGATGCCATGATTAACCGACATGTCATACCATCGGGCAACGGGTTTGTGAAGGCCGGTCACATCAGATGTTTGGGGCATATCATGAACCTGGCGGTCAATGATTTGCTGTCCCTCCCTGCTGTCGCCGAGGTCATCGGCAAGGCAAAGGCGATTGCCACATTTTCCACCCGTAGCACGCCAAGGGAGCAGTCCCTCATCTCTGCAGCCTCAGCCTCCGGTGTAAAGTACCTCTCTCTCCATCTTGACACTGAGACAAGGTGGAATTCAACCCTTGACATGTATAGCTGTGTGTTGTTTCTACGCAAGGTGCTTCTGACATGGCTTGCAGGATATGGAAGGGAGGGCAAGCTGCTAACTCCAACTGATGAGGAGTGGGCCACCATCGTACTGCTGACTCTTGTCTTGAAGCCGTTCAAGTCTTACACAGATGAAATTAGCGGCAGCAAGTACCCTACTCTCATTCTGGTGATCCCTTTCTTTGAGTCCATGCTCACGAAGATCCATGGGTGGCAGGTGCGGTCAATCAATACAGAGAAGAAAGGCAAGCAGCGCAGAGCAGCTGGCAGACTCACCATGAAGGATCAACTTCTTGCAGACATCAAGCCTGGACTTGAAGCTGTCCAGGCAAAGCTGGAGAAGTACGCCACCCTGCTGACAGACCGCCATGTGCTTGCAATAACAGCAGACCCACAATTCCGGCTGCGCTACTTCGACAGGACGCACTGGCTAATGGGCATCAAATCTGCAGCTGAACTTCAAGTGAAGGTGATCGAGATCCTCAGCAACGGCAGCAGCGGATGTAGCAGCAGCAGCAGTAGGAGCATCCGGTACAGGTGATGACAGCGATGTTTTCTCTGTTGCTGTAGCAGCGCCAGCAACAGTAGAGCAGCGCCAACTCCGTCCACGTGTGCTACAGCAGCAAGAAGAGGATGAAGAGTTGTTGCAGGCTGCGCTAGCAGATCCATCACAGGATCTGTTTACACCACGACATCCAGCCCCCCGGGTTGAAGAACCAGCTGCAACCACACTTGAGGGTGAGGTGGACAGGTGGGCAAAGCTTCCACCGAAGGACCCGACGTGCAACGTGCTGCACCATTATCGAAAACAACAGATTTCATTTCCCACCTTCTTCCTTGCTGCCATTGACCATTTTGCGGTCACAGCAACATCCACACCGTACGAGCGCCTCTTCTCCCTCGGCCGGCACGTCATCACTGACTTCTGCCATTCGCTCAACCACTTGACAGTAGAAAATCTACTCACCATGAAGTCGTGGATCAATGAGCCCAGCCTGCTAGAGTTTCCAGTTGATCGGCATGGCAATGTGGCCCAAGAACTGAAGGAGGAGGAAGACCGAGTGAATTCACTGCGCCGGCTGGCCAGAGCAGAGTGATGTGATGGAGGTGGGAGTGGATTTTGGGGGTGGGGATGGTGATGACAACGATGACGATGGCGATGGAGAGTAGAGTTGTTATCCATCAGTCAACTGATTTTACATGCATTGTTCTTCAATGTCATGACATTCCAGAATGTGTGCTAGTTCTTGCATTGAACAATGGCGATGATGAATTCAATACATCAACATGGCTAATGCATGGGGCAATCAAGTGCGCATGACATGGGAACCAAAAACCAACTGGTTGTTTATGAAGTAATGCTCGGTGTTTCCCCATAGTTATGACTCTATTAAGGAAGTGAGACAGGTGAGATTCGTCAAAATGCAAACTTGCTTTCCCTACATTTTGTCTAGAGAAAATGTCCATGTAACACCTCTTCATGTGTAGAACCGTGAAGAACCGCGGTTCCAAGCAGAACCGCGGTTCCGGAACCGGAACCGCGGTTCCAGTTCCAACCTGAGAACCGTGGTTCCATACCGGTGTGCACACTTAATCTCCCTCCCTCCCTCCCTCCCCCCATCCCTCCCTCCCTCCCTCCCTCTCTCCCTCTCTCCCTCTCCCCCTCTCCCCCGCTCCCCCGCTCCCCCACTCCCGGGCTCCTCCGCTCCCCCGCTCCCCCGCTCC
>SZWC01009085.1:79915-104471 GCA_023375785.1 Penium margaritaceum
AAGCACGAGGGCTCCAGGTGGACCATGCACACACTCGCGTCTCGGAAACGAGCCGCCACTTGCGCCACAAATCCCTTTCCAAGGAATGAACTGCACTTCTTGTCAAGCACATCTGGTTTGCCATGATGCTCCCTTGAGCTCCATTTCAAGTTCACTTTATTTAGGCATACAGATACCGTACTAGCACTTGAAAGGTTCAAAAATTAATTTCATACCCATTATATTGCGTTTGTGCGAAATTTTCGGGTTTGAGTTTGTGTTTGTGTTAAAACACCTTTTTGCCCATGGTTTTGCTCCAAAAAAAAGAGCAAACCGAGACAAGCCAAGGCTCACGAGTCACAAGAAGCGACACATGAGCCTAGCCGTGTGCCTTGGCGCAAAAGCCGCCGCCGTTCGGTGGGCCAAGTTCAAAATTCGATGTTCAAATGATGCACGGCACAAAGAGTACGAGCCAGGACTTGAACGAGGTCACCCGACAGATACATATTGTGTTTGTGTTTAACTGCCACCCCAGAATAAGTGTTTGTGTAAAATAGCCATCGGCGCAGCTTCTATTATGTAGAAACTGAAATTGTTTTTGCTCAACCTTTCAAGTGATAGTACGGTAACTTGGAACTGCTAAGAGAGGACGATAACAAATGAAAATAAATAAATTTTTCAAAAAATTAAAAAAATGAGAATAATAATGTATTTTCATAATAAGATCATACCTTTTCATCAAGCGGCTCCCCAACGAGATCGACAAGATATCACATGCTTCTATTGAAATGCACATCAACCCTTAAAACATGGGAATCATAATTATTTTAAATAAATAAAAACATTTAGTTACAGTTAAGATAGTTAATTCTTAGTCATGATACCCGAACGTCGAGGAATTGTTTCTTGCATCTCGAATTAGATAGTGACAAGAAGTCGTAACTTGAATGAGACCTGAATTTTTCTTTGGGGTACATTGATTTTTATTGAATTTTTATTTCGGGGTGCAAGAACGAGTCATATCGACCCCCGGGAGCAATTTAGAGACATGAAAACATTTTCCTTGAAGGGGGAAAAAGATAACAGTTTATGGAGATGCACCTTGAGAAAGGCAGCAGAGTTTTTGTGGGGCTGGAGGCCGAAAATAAAGATGTCTCAAATCCTCGAAACAGCGTGGAATCAAACAATTCTTGAAGGCATTCCCACAATAATTAGCAGCACATTTTCCTCTCTGTTTCCATAAATGAGGTGTTTTCATAAGTTTAACAAGCTCTTCCCATTTATCAAAGTCTGAAAACACCAAAGTTTCTTTGCAGCCTAGTGAAAAGTTTATGGTTACATACACTTCAAGACATTGTTCGGAACCATTGTGAGATATGTCACAAAGTTGACTGAAACACGGTAAATGAGCTGGCTACCACCAAAATATATATCCACGAGACTATAGAGAACCACATGCTCAAATTCTCAACATGAACACTCTCCTCAACCTCCTATCCTCTCCTTCCGTGGACAATAAACTTTATTTCCTTAATCGCAACTTAGTAATCACCCCAATCGGAGAAGGTGGTTTGGGCATGCTCTGGCCACCCAAATCAATAGAAGCACAAAGTGCAAGATTAGCCTCCAAATTCCTCTATCCACAGCCAAGATCTTGGAAACACATTGCATGCCATTCCCAGAGCTTCCCTAGACAAGGACATTTCTTCCTTTCCCATCCCTCTATCCTCAAAGTCAAAGAACCAAAGCACTTAAGATGGCACACAATACTTAAAGCCTTCCTTTGCACAAATCCGCAAATGACTCCCCCCCTTCCTCTTCATCCATGAAATCCAAGAATTTGTCGCCTTCAACCGTCACATTATGAAAAGGCACAATAGACCCTTTGGACTGTCACAAGAAGAACGTTATCTCCTCGCCACAGAAATCCAAGTTAAACATATCTTTCCAGTAATAGCAGCACACTACCAAATGACAATAGAAGATATTGAAATATCAAACAACATTGCAGCCAACAACAAAATAATCAAACAATTCCTGAAGGCATCCCCACAAGAATGGTTGGAGGTGCTCCAAGGAAAGAACCTCTCCTTCCAAGCTTGCCACGAGTTTTGGAGTCCTCCACTGAGACAACACAAGGCCCACCCTCTCACATTTACAAATCACATATTTCACCTTCCCATCCACAGCGGAACCTCTTATTGCTGACCCTGACCTTGCACCCCGAGCAGCTCCCGAGGACCCAATCCCAATCATCTCCCCACATAAGTGGACTCCAATTCACGTCCACAATAATAAACTTATAGGTTACAGCATCAACACCGCCCTACCCGTCTGGAGACTCCAAACAAAAACCCCTTCTCTCTCCGCACTCTAAAAAATACTCCTACACAAGCTCCTCAAACCAACTACATTCTGGGCAAAATGGGACCACGTCGCCCTTACCACAAGCCCAAATGCATACCTCCAAAATCTCCTCAAAGCAACCTCACTTGGCCCACGAGAACAAGACGTCCTCCTTCAAACAACCCTACGGTCAATCCAAGTTCGATTTAGACTCCGCTTCCTCCCAGCCCCCTTCACACCAATATACCCACAATGCCACAGATAATTAGAAACAATCAAACACGCCTTCCACAACTGTACAAACCTACGTCCCACCATTAACCGCCTAATCAACAGCATAGAGCTGATTTTTCTAACCAAACAAAAGCATCCTTTCCTATTCACGCAGTCAGCGTAACGATCCCATTGGTGGCACCTACTCCAAGCGATAGCCTTATGTGAGATTTGGATCCTCTGATGCCGCATATCCCACAACAAAATACAAAACCCTCGATCATTGGACCCGATCCTACGAGGCACCGTTCTTTCGTCCTTTGAAGATCAAATCAACCTTCACATCACACGCCTTGCCACAACCAACACAACATCCCATCTCCCATCATTACCAAAAACACTCAAAGAAGTATCAACCAAACCGGCAATAAGCAAAATGGACAACAAAGTCCAACCCGCACATGTGGTCATCGCCCCTCAAATGCCGCACATCTGGTTCATGAGACAACCTCTACCTCCGGGGATGGAAATTTCCACAAGTTACTCAACGAGTGACGAGGGAACCCCCTATCCACACAGTCATGACCGTTGGTTTGAAAGTTTTCATTCGATGGTGGATGTTAGTGGGTTCAAGTCCGACATACTTCTGAAACAAAGTTCCAGGCCACCTACCCTGGTATGGTGTAAGTTGTACGGGACACAACTTCACTGAAAGTCCCCCCAAAAGGTGCAGGCAGGGGTTGACAACCAGACGAGGCCAACTTTAGGCCTAGAATAAAAATGACATTTTCCAGCTGCTGGGATGTGTTTGGCGACGACGCAAAAGGGAGCCTAGCATGAGGGCTCCTGGTGGACCATGGACACACTCACGTTTCGGAAACGAACCGCCACTTACGGCACAAATCCCTTACGAGGAATGAACTGCACTTCTTGTCAAGCACATTTATCTTGCCAAGATACTCCCGTAAGATCCATTTCAAGTTCACTATGTTTAGGCAAACATGTAAATTGGAACTACAAAAAGAGGAGGAAAGAATTGTACCAAAACACATTTAAAGACATATTCAACAATAGGAATCATAACAACTATTCATAACAAGATAGTAATTGTTCATCGAGCGGTTCCCCAACGATATCGACAAGGTACCACATGCTTTTATTGAAAATCACATCAGCCCTTAAAACATGGGAATTAGAATCAATTGAAATAAACAAAAACATGAAATAACTGTTTAAAAAGATACTTCTTAGTCATGATATCCGAACATCATGGAATTGTTTCTTACATCTCAAAATGGACAGTGAAAAAAAGTTGTGATTTGATTGAGACATAATGTTTTCTTTGGGGCATCTTTAAATGTCTTGAATTTGTATTTTGGGTGGAAGAACGAGTCATATCAATCCCTTGGAGCAATTTGGAGACATGAAAATATTTCCCTTGTAAGGGGAAAGAAAATATTTTTTATGGAGATGCACCTTGAGAAAGGTAGCAACGTTATCGTGGGGCTCGAGGCCAAAAATTAACATGTCTCAAATTCCTGAAACAACATGGAATCATGGTTTGGTGTAAGATAACCCATTGTCTATATGAGATGATGTGTGTCCTAAGATTCTTGGGGAGTATTAGCACCACATTTTCCTCTTTCATTCCGTAAGTAAGGTGTTTTCAGAAATTGAACAAGCTCCTGTCATTTATCAAGGTCTACAATTACCAAAGTTTCTTTGCAACCTAGTGAAACGTTTACAATTACATGCATTTCAAGACATTGTTCAGAACCTTTGTGAGACCTTTCACAAAGTTGGATGAAACACAGTGAATGAGCTGGCTACCACCAAAATCTACAACCACAAAACCTTGGAGGACCACATGCTCAGCTTCTTCTACATGCACCGTTTTATTCGACATTTGTTGGAGAGAGAGGTGGCATATTACTCATCAAACATGTCAATGAAAAATGGGATGCTATTGTTGCTTGTTGGATCCCTAAGAATGTTAGCCACTACGCGAAGGAGCTCTTAGACTTGGTGTATTAGTGAATGGAAGTGGGAGAACGTGGCCACATGATCAATCATGTGCAAGAATTCAACTTTTGTACTCCTTTTGATTCCATAGGCTTCAACTGGGCCCATAAGAACATTGATGGGGAACATTTCATGAGAATTGAATGACTCATGCACTGTCTGTATCCAAACAATGGCATGCGTATGATCTTGCCCTTGAACACAATCAAGGAGTTGGGCATGAGATACAGAGGAGGATGGCCCCATAAGTTAGATTTGGCTGGGGGATCTTCCTACTCTATCATGCTCCACAACACCTAGCCTAGGATCAGGTCCCCGTCCAAACCAGCAAAATCCTGGAAGATTCGCAAGAATCATAAGATGACATCTTGCGAGAGGCTGTACGCAAAGAGATCGATGATAGTACACTGGTGGATGCACAACATTGGGTTCCTGAATTGCTGAAGGGAATGCCTCAGTAACCAGCATGATGGGTAATCAGGTGTGCGTGAGCCTACCTCTCCATCATCTAATCCTTGTTTCCACAAATGGCAACATTTGAGATCGCTGCAAAGACCATATTGAAATGTCCATTGCCAAAGCTGCGGACAATGGAGTAGAACACACCACATTCAAGGAACGCTTCCCATAAGGAAAAAGGGAGTTCAGCTCCACCATCAATACATTCGTTACCCAAAGTGTGTTATCCAAGATGGTAGTCATTGGGATGGAGTGGGCATACAAAATCTAGACATGTCTGGTGATGTAATGCATTTGACGAAATCCTTGGCCGGCTAGGCCAAAACCGCGATGCTTGAGGGTCTCCGACCATCAAGCCATCCCGTCTCACCGCCCACAGTACCTTGTGACCCCGCTCAAGCCACGTGGCTCCTTCGACCGGTCGGCGTGGCACTGCCACGCTACATTCCCCCCACTAGGAATGAGAGCCGCCTCGGCATCTTTGGTAATTCCGACGTGGGACTCGAGCCCTGGAGCTCTGATACCAATGTAACGGATTTGACGGAATCCTTGGCCGACTAGGCCAAAACCACGGTGCTCGAAGGTCTTCGACCCTGAAGCCATCCCGTCTTGCCGTCCACAGTCCCAGGTGACCCCGCTCGAGCCACGTGGCTCCTTTGACCGGTCGGCGTGGCACTGCCACACTACACTCCCCCCCACTAGGAGTGAGAGATGCCTCGGCATCCTCGGTAATCTCAACATGGGATTCGAGCCCTAAAGATCTGATACCAATGTAACAGACTTAACGGAATCCTCAACCGACTAGGCCAAAACCACGGTTTTGGCCTAGTCGGCCAAGGATTCCGTCGAATCCCTTACAGTTGACAACATTCGATGGGGCCCTTGAGGATTTTGTAGGCTGTCACAAGGGTTATTAGATTAGAAGTACAATGCACTGTACTATCGGGTTACACCCCTTACCTAATGGTGGCTGACAGTGGGGTGTATCCATGGACTGTTGAGCACCTCGTTGCGCACGTGTCAGCTTTATGCATGGCATGGACATGGGTACTATTGGGACATGGGGGAGTGTTGTGATGTGTGCCATCCTTGTCTTTTGTTGTAACTTGCTATGAGCAGTAGGGCATGTTCATGATCGTACAATTCCACGATGCTTAGCCAGATGATAGTGGAGAAGCATGGTGTGGTGGTCCACCTACCAACAGCTGCACGTCAGCTACTATGCTGTCTCTGATGCTTTCAGGGACCTTCTATGTTTTCTTTACAGCCTCTAGGATTTCTCTTTGGACTGGCCTTGATCCTGGTTTGCATGATTTTGTATTGTGTGTCAAATAATCAACAATAGACCTGGGAATGTGACTAACCGTAGTTTCTATCTAAAGAACATGCATGTTTGCGTCTGGATGCATATGTGTAGAGTTACGACCAAAACAGTGATTTTTGGCCGGTGAGCCTGGTGCGCGCACCACCTATTGTTTAACTTAGCAAGTTTTGTTGTAGTGAACTCATCAGTTGTACTTTCTCTCCACACTTCTAAAATATTCAAGCTTACAAGACTTCCCGTGTCTCCCTTTGTCAAATTCTTGCTGTTACCGCACTTGCCTTGAATGCTTGTATGTGAGTTGACTGGACGGTATTGCCACATCAACAAAAGCAAAGTTAGGAAGCCTCTAACCTGAGGCAAGACGTCTCTCATCAGCATGCATTATTGGCATCAACAGAGGCGAAGGGATGATTGAGTCTTAGTGATCCGTCGCCGGATTGGTCATCATTGTCATAGGTGCTGCACCATCTACTGCAAAGCCTCCATCGTTAAAGCCTTTGTCGGGTTACCAGTGCTTGTCGCAAGGTGAACTCGCTTCTTTCACCAACATCTTCATGAGGTTTGTAACATTCTGGATGGTGGAGACGTGCGGACAAGTTGTACAATATAGTTACATAAGATTAAAGTTGTCGGTTGCCCTTCCAACACCATTGTGCTTACCAACTATCACGATGGAAAAAAAGGAAGTGTCTTCAGATAGAGTTACGAAGTAAAGATGATTTAGAAGAATGTGACTCTTCAGTTATTGGATTAAGCAAGAGAATGTCAATGGGAGATTCTGAAAAAAAGGAGGGAAAAAAAAGGCATGCTTGGGATATGGGACATTCCATTTGAGTGACGCATGCGACATTGTGTGTACGTGGCTGCTTCAAGAAACTCGATGAAGTTATCGAGGGATTTTGAGAAAAAAAAATGCTTATGTATGAAATCATAGCTTTGTGGATAAGTCAAACAAACATAAACAAAACATTGATGCCCTTTGCAATAGTTTTATTGACAATACTTGAGAATGGTCAAGCATGGCAGAAGTTCTTATGTAACAGGATATTGGAGGTGAATGCAATTTTCCAAAATGCCCATAGAACACTTGGGGTTCGAGACATGGTGGGCCATGATTTAAGAACATATTTGCCCATGCGCGATATTGGGGAATTCTGTATGCTAGGGACATAACAAGGTATGCCTCATTCTTGTTCATGTACTTGTGTACATGCGATTGATAGTCCGTACACTTGTCGTCAAAGTACACTTTTTGCTGATAACGAGTTGCTGTTGCAAGTGTCTCATCTCCTCTAATCATGTGATGCTACACATCTTCAACCTTTCTATGATCTAAGTTATGTGTAACATACGTGACTCCAGGTTCTGCACGAAAGATGTCGGAGTTTGTAGAATGGCACCCAGATCTCACCAAAGGAGTTTTCCCCTCCTGTGCAAGGTGACTCGAATATCTCGAGTCTATGGAGGTCCATTTCTGTTTTTGCCTCGTCCCCTTGTTTTGCATTCCAAACAATGTGGGTGTTATCCAGAACTTGTGAGTTTGAGCATGTAATCCATGTTTGAAACTCAACTTCCATACAAAAGAATTCGATTTTTCTTTTTGGACACGATGGCACAAAATCATTGCGTGCGAGGCACGTCCAGAAGTTTATACCGAAATTTTGTTTTTTTTCTCGCTTCTCTCTCACTCAGGTCTATCCCTCATCCTCGCTTACTCTCACTAGCAAGAAGGGTAAACAAGGGAGAGGAAACAAGGCCATGAGCCTTGGCTTTGAGGCCTCGTAGTCTTTTAGCCAATTGAGCCACCGGTACGATCCACAACTGGTGGCTAACCAGGTGATGGCTATCCGGTCACTGGACCAACCAAGTAAAGACTTAAACTGCCAAATGTTTTTTGGACATGGCCACTCTACCACATCTTGGACCTTTTGTGGGTTGACACGGATACTATCATTGCCGGTTATGTGTCCAAGGTAAATGAACTCATCTTGTGCAAACGTGCACTTGCTCACTTTTGAAATTTCCACTCTCAAAGGATTTCGAGAACTTTGTACAAATGTTCTTTGTCCTCTACCACTGATAAAAAAAAACCAAGACATCATCCATGTACAAGAATATGAATAGACGAAGTTGCTTGGTGAATGTTTGGTTCTTTTCTCCTTGGAAGGTTGTCGAGGCGTTCGTTAGCCCAAAGAACAAAACCCAAAACTGATTATGTCCCACGTACGTCTGAAACACTCATTTTTGTATACCCTACAACTGGCTTAATCCGGATAAAAATTGATTACCCTTGGATTCGACCATGTTGCATAATTAGGTTCCCCCTTATAGCCTGTGTGCAGAAATGCCTTCCAATACAAGTTCTGAAAAAAAAACGGGCTATACTCATGCTCACACATAGCTCTCAAAGAAGGAGAAAAATGCACCCCGATCCCTTGATTTTGGTCGTTAGCATGCACATTTGACCTAGACTCCTGGAAGTTTCTGAATTTGAGAGACCCATGATTCCGCGAGGCCTTGTAGTCAGTGTGCTGAAATTCCGTCCCGGGTGTTTCAAACAAACCAAAAAAAACTTATTTGCAAACCACTATCTGAATTTAGGTGGCAATACGGTATCACCTTCCAAGATGCACATTTGATTACATGTTTGGGGCAAATCCAAGGATGAAGATACGTTTTCTCCTTGGATTTGGCCAAACAAGTCCTTAATCCGCGGTAAGAGAAAATGATTTTTTACTGTCATCTTGTTTAGCGCTCGGTACTGTACCCACATGCATACACCACCATTTTTTTTCTTCATAAAATGAATCCGTGTAGCCTATAGTGAGCTACTTGGCTTGATGCACTCTTATGCAAGGTCTTCTTTGATTTTGCATTTGGCCTCTCACATTTCTATTGGACGAATGCGATACATAGATGTAAACGGAGGAGTCGTCTATGGTTGCAACAATATCGTTTGGACCATGTATCGTCTAGGAGGAAGACTAGCTGGTGGTTCTTGTAATACATTTGAGAACATTTGAGAACTACAATAGAGATTTGATGTCTATGGCATGTCTTCCTTCACTTCATCCATGAATTTATGTAGCTGATCTAAGAAGTACAGACAACCCTCTGAAACATGTTTCTTGACATTGCAAACATTGCAGACAAGTTGGAATGGGTTTTGAGTGGTGTCCATGACAATTCCATGCTTGAAATCATCGCAAAACAACGTTTTCCCTTTTGGAGGATCAAGTGATTTGATTCAAAGCACATTAGAGTCTTGTTTTTGTGGAGCCAGGATCTAGAACCACATCGGGCGGGACAAAATGGTTGAGTACCTTCAATGTGAGACTTTGTGTATAACCTTGAATACTGTACTGTTGCCTTAAATGAGATAGATACGTTTGAAGGAGTTTTTATTGGCTTATCTTGAACAACTAGGATCAATTATTCACACACTAGATACAATTCCTCACGGAATCATGGGGCTCTTAGATTCAACATTTTTTAGGATTTTGGGTTTAACGTGCATGCTCAGAACCTCGGTTCAAGTTTTGACAACCAAAATCAAGCAATCAAGGTATGTTGTGCTGGTATCCCCCTCTTTGAGAGGTTTGTGCAAGCATGAATTGAGCCTGATTACCTTTAAAACTTGTTTTAGAAGGAAGTTTTACACACAGGCTAGAAGGGATGATCCTAATCATGCAACATGGTCAAGCCCGAGGGTAGGAGGGTACACATTTTTGTTTTGAAGATATTGGTCATCGACACTGTACAGTTGTCACCTACAACTGCGCTATCCAATGGCTTGTGCTTTAGGCATACCTGTTGGTTAAAACCAAGGCTAAAGAAGGAGTCATTCCCTCTGGTGTTAGCTAGTACGTTCATTGGAACACCAGCTATGTGTCGTTTGAACTGCATCATCATGCTACCTCTAGTCTTCTAATTGAAAAGGCTCGATGATGGCAAGCTGAGCTTATAGTAAGTATGGAATCCATGCGGCAGATTTTATAAAACCCATGATTCATCCACCTGGATCCAAATCTTGCGTCTACGTGTGAATGTGGAAAGCACCTTCCAGTCTTCAAGTTTGAATGGGTCAAAATTGTTGACAAAAGGTATCATGAATGTATTTGAGCTCAATACTTTGAGGTTGTTTGCTTCAATCGCTACGTCACATAACTCTTGCATTGTGGTCAGTGTCACCAACACCAAGCAAGTTTGGTCATGCATCTTTTCCAAAGACACAAGGTTTAGTGGGAAATAATGAGCAGCAAGTGTGGAATGCGGTTCAATGAGAGATGGGAAAAAATAGAAGTTCGAACTCATTCAATTTCCAATAAAACCCCTACTTCCTCAGTTAAAAATATGAACCCAAACTTGTGACCCATCGTCCCTCCTAAGTGGTCCCCACTAACGTCACTTAGGAGTGGAAGAAACCCGGACCATAACCTTGTTCATTTCCATTGCCGCAGCCACAATCCTGTCCAAGACCTCCTATGACATCACCCCCATGTGGTGTTACAGTTGCAGCCAATGCCATGGTCTCTTTCCCACCACCAACAGCCCCAAGACACTAAGCCCTAATCTGGATGGGCTTTGTACAATTGTGGCAAAGTCTCTCACACAACGATGTGATTCTTTTGCACTGCTCTCATCCTGTTGTTTTCACGGTCACGCTTGTGGTTGGGGGCCTTTCTTCCACCAGTCTTCTCTACTAAGGGGGATTGCAGGCTGCTTGTCACAAACATAGCCCATCTATTGGGCTTTCCCTTGAGTCCCTACAACATCCATGCCCATTTTGTTGCCTTGTACACACGCTTTTGGCATTGCCTTTTGATAATGCTTCGGTTTTGCTGAATGTACTTTACTCATACAATCACACAATTCCCTTTGGCTTATCCAAGCCTAGCAAGTTTCCGTTGTGGTGGTCTTGTGCTTCAACTTCTGGTTGGTTTGATCATCATGCAAATATTCTAGCAGCAAGCACTCTGGGTAATTGCAAATCTGGTTCTCGTTATCCTCAATGTAGTTTTTGGCTTCCTCCATGAATTCTGTGAACTCGTCCAAATAGGACTAGAGAGATCTATTTGAATGCTTGAAGTCCTTCAACTAGTGGAAGGCACACTACGTATCCTTGCACTTGGTAAAGTTCGTGTGGATGATCGTGTAGAAGGCCTTCCATAGCATGGGCTACAACTCTAGTTTTGGCCGCTACGCATTCTACTCCTTGACCACATACTTGAACAGTTTATCTTCAAGTCACGTCATGGAAAAGTGCCCTCATGACCAATTAGAGCCTTGTGGACATGCAGATTGTGCTCCATGCAATCTAGCCAATTGGTCAGCTTCACTTCCTTTGAAAAATTATTCACACTTTGGAGGAGGGATGTGTTTGTGACCGGCCCCAATGTTGTCAAGGCAGGCAAGTCCTCGTTGCAACTAGCGGTGACATCAGCACCTATGACGTGCTCTGGCCACTGCTGCGTCTGCATCCAGGTCATGCTCTACAATGCCTTGTTGAGGTCATTGTATTGGCGGGTGGCCCCATGAATGGCCGAAGAATACAACTGGTAATCACAGTCGAGGTCTATGACGTTTTTTTCAATGTATGCCAACAGGTTGACAAACACGAACTTCAGCTCTGATATCGTGAGAGCCTTCGTAACATCCTTGAGGACCTTGCACTGTTTGTGAACACTTGCCCACTATAAGAGGATACAAATTCTGTACACTCTTCTAAGGAGCTCTACCTACCAAAGGAAGATATCATCTGTAAAGATGCTCAAGGGGACGTGGAAATGTCCCATTATAACCACGTTGTAGGAAGGGGGGTCCGTCCCCACTCCTTGGGATGGTGTTGTACCTCCACCAATGCTGTTCTTGAATTGTTTTGCTGATTTGGCAGCGGAATTGTCAACCTTTTTATGTGTGCTTCAAATTTCCTTTATCTCGACATCGTCTGCCTCATGTTCACAAGAACTTATTCATGGTTGTTTTTGGCATCTTTGTTGCTATCGGCATCGTTGCTATTTTGGACGCCCTCCTGCAATTTGGCAAACACTTTGCCCTTCTTGGCTCGAGTTTGTCGTACAATAATAGTGATGATTGTCATCCATGTTGCTTGTAGCATCATTAATATCGTGCTCTTTGCCAAGTCCAAGTTCGGGTGGTCCTCCTCAAGTGCATCCTCTTTCATGTGGGAGTCACCCACCTGTACCTCGACGTGCTCATTGGGTACTCTTTAGGCTTTAACATGCTTCTCAATGTTGTGGAATTTGGCAAAGATTGCCTTCAACCATACGATTGCCGTTACTTTGGCAACCATGCTTGCTGTGGCGACCCCTACAATTTGGAGTCCGCAAAGGATGTGTGGCCAAGCTTTCACCACTTTGCCCTTGTTGGTCTTAGACAGTCTGGCACTTTCCATTCAAACATGAGTGCAACTAGCACGTCAAGACCTTTGTCTTGAGGCTCACCCCCCAACCTTGGAGAGGTATCGCCTCTTGTTGTGTTTGTTCTTTCTCTCAAAATCAACGAGGTTAGTAGAAAATCATTCTACTTTTCTATGCCAGAGTGGACGGCACAACCACACAATAAAGTTACATCTTTTCTAGGCCGCCATGATTGTTAAAATCACGTGGAAGAAAAGAGTTATTTCTAGTGCCGCCATGGCTAGCATAAACACACGCTTTAAGAAAACTTCCTAAGCCATGACTCACAATACTAGGTTTCTTCAGAGCTGAAAGAAATAGAAGAAAAGACAAAAGATAAAGGAAGTCTAAGAAGATTGAGCGCTGCTCCAAGAGCGAGGAGGATGGGGGCCAACTCTAGTATAGATTTTACAACCTGTAATACTCCTCCCATGCCCATCTTGTCTTCTACTTTATCTTTCGGTCTTCCCTAGCCTCCCCTTGACTTCTCTTGACGTGCCTTGTGCCTCTTTGGAGGCATCTCCCTTGTGCCCACCGTGATTGGGAGACAAAAAAAAACCAAGGTGGCGTCTTCTTTCTTTTTGATGTGCTACCAGGCCTTGAGAGTCCATGGTCTTTGGGAAAAGCTCGTCCAAGTGTTTGGTTGAAGGAGGGAGGAGGGACTCTTGAGAAGGGGAGGATAACTGGTGGTTTTTGAGTGGGCACTCCTCGTCTCATCCACAAAAGTCCCACCTAGCTCCGTGGAGAAGGGCATACGCCTTGAGGAGTTTTAACAATAAAACAAAGCTCCTCAAGATGTTTCCAACGTGCTTTTGCGATGTTTAGAATGGTTAAGTTTTAAGGCCATACCCTCCTGATCCATTTTTTACTCTGGTACTATTGTAGCTACTCGTAGCATTTTGTACATCATGTTGCCACAAGAATTGTCACAGACTTGGTCGTGAGGGTCGTTCTGCTCTTAAGGCCACTGCAATGTATGTGACACCAGCTCTTGCATGGAAGATGTTGTCGGAGTTTGCAAAATGGCATTTAGAGCTCCCTGGAGGAGGTTTTCCCTTCGTGTCACTCTGAGAGCAATTATCATCAACGGCTCGTGCAGGAAGACTCAAATACTTTGTCTCTAGTGGCCCATTTTTGTTTCAATGCCGCACCCTTGTTCTAGGTCATAAGCAAGGGAGGGTCACATTCCAAACTTGTGATTTTGTACGGGTTTTGCATGTTTGGAAAACAGAAGTTTATACTAAAGAAACTCAAGTTTTGTTTTTGACACGAAGACTAGAAATACTAGCGGGCAAGACATGTCTGTCAGTTCTACATCAAAATCGTTTTTTGTCTCATGTCTCTCTTGCTAAGGGTGTATCCCTTGTCCTCGCTCACTCTTGATGGCAAGGACGGTGAGCGAGGGTGAGGAAACAAGGCCATAGGCCAAACCCTCAAGGCCCTCGTGAACCCCGTGTCGCCAATCAAGCCACAAGCTCAATCAAAGGCTTAGTGGCTAGCCGACGGGTGGCTGACCAGTCACTTGACATGGCGCTTGGTATGTCCCAGACGTACACACGTCCCTAAACCCAGAAAATTGGTATTTCTGTCCTTGTATTTGTAGCCCACCACGCGTCGGCCTCAATGTTTTTATTCCGTTCGGTTGTGGGCATTTTGGCCAATTGCCTCGACGTCAAGTATTTTTTCGTGAAGGTCCTTACATCTTCAACCACTTTGTACATTGGTCAACAGAAGTATCATGAGCTGTATCGGTGTTTCAAAACTGTTCGGTCGACTTCTTGACAATGCTAGACTTTTACAAACTCCTTCCTTGATACTTTGAAAATCATATGACGTCTTGGCAGAGGTTCTTGAAGCAACCACTCGTGGTTCAATGTTGCATTGATTGCTCGACTCAAGCACCAACGACCCAATACATGCTTCATTAAGATTCTTGTTCTTGTACGTATACAATCAACTTGTTTGACACTTGCCATTGACGTACACTAATGTTTTGTGCACATTGTGCATTTGTCTCAATTCCTAAAGCATTCAATTGGTCCCATGCCCCAGTTTTGACAACACATTAAAGGAATGCTCCCACTTTTAGAAAAGGCATGGAAGAGCGGTTCACCTTGTGGGTTGCCACGACACCTTGTGGGGTTATTGCTCCCACGTGAGAATCGTGATCAAGCAATAACCTCTTTGTTTTGTTTGACACGCCAACACTGTAATTTGATGTAGGATTGTACATTGCTTTTTTGCGGACTCAGTTGGCGCAAAACATACAAAACCGTAAATCAATCTGGGGTGTTTGCATGTAAAACAAGAGTAAAGAGGTCATCGCTCGATCGCGATTGCCCAAAAACCCCCATTGTTGAGATATAGCAAAAATGCTCGTTCTGATTTTCTTCCGAACGTACAAATTCCCCTGTGTTTATACACAAACCCTTATCAAAACACATCCCAAACTACATTCAAGATACTAGGGTTATGATTTTGTGTGGGAACCTGATGGGTCCCGCGGTAGCGAGGCCCAACAAGTCCCCCTTCAACTCACGGGAGGTCTTGGACCTCCCCATGCAAACCGCATGCAAACCGCCCCCTTGAACAACCACAAACTCCTCAAAACAGGGATTCATGGTTTTTCAATGGGCATGCCAGCATCAGAAGTCCAATGAGGCATGCATGTCGTATTGCATTGACGCAAAAACAGGGGAAAAACAATGTTTGGAGGTGAACCAGGGGCACTCTTCTATGAATCTACCAACGGGGGACACGCTTCACTTGAAACAAAGAAGTGGGGGAATTTCACCGGTCCCGCAATCCTCAAATCATCTACTTCTCTGCACCTCATCCCTGTGAACCACCCAAATTCCGTTTGGCGTAACACTGCTTGCCATCGAGCTGACCAGTTGTTGGTCGTCTGACAGCTAGCGAGTGGCTAGTCACCTGTTACATCCCTGACGCACACAAGTATCTTAATTCACCTTCATGTTTCTGTTTCTACCTTCATGGCCCACCGTGCATCGCCCTAATGATCTTTACATCGATCGGCCGATGGCATTTTGGCCACCTGTCCCGACCTCCGCGGTTCCGTTTCAAAAGTTTGTGACACCTTCGACCACATTGTAAAATGGCCAACAGAAGTGTCGCAAACCTTATCGATGTTTCAATAGTTTTTGGTCAAATTCTTTACAGTGCTGTATTTTTACAAACCATGCCTCGATGTTCTTGAAGCCCCCCGACTTCGTAGTGGGGCTTGTAGAAGCAACCACTCATTATGCGACCTCACACGTGTCACTCAGCTTGTGTGCTGAGGACCCAACATATTCCTCATTCTCATTCTCGTGATTATACACATGTAATAAACTCAATCGACAATTTTCATCGGACTACAATTAATGAGTAATGTAAGTTATCCAATTTTTCCAAATCCTTGAGTTTATCTTTGTCTCGCACCTCATCCATGTGAATTACCTATCGTACTGTCAGCCATATTCCCTCTCATTTTTAGTTTGAATTTTGGTACTCGTTACATTGTCTTTTATCTGGGTTTCTTGATATTTTGCAGATGATGGCCTTAAGCACTGGTGAAAAGGAAAATGAATGTTCATTTTCTCCCAGTGTTGATGGTTGTGTGCATGAATAGCCAGATGACATAAGCTTTACCTTGGGCACTTTTACGTACAAGCCATAGAAAATGGAAAACCATCACGTTGGAGCTTCAATGAAGAGAAACAACTGCCCATAACAAGGGTAGGAATTGTCCATGTGTTTTATCTACCTCTTGTGTAACCTACGTCTATGTCTGTTGTGACTTTGGTTTGAATGAAAAGAGTGAACACGCCATGACATTCTCTTCATTGTTTTGCATGTGATTGTCCAATATGCTAGGGAATTGTTTTGGGAAGGTACGGGTGGAAAGAAACATTTGGAGGGAACATGGGTCTCAATACATTACGTCATGCTTAGTGTAACACATGGTATCAAAGCGTAGCAGTGTTGGAGGGACAACTGATGCATTAGCTACCTGGCTACAAACTCGCACGAGTTTTCAGCGCATCTCCACTGTTTACATGATCACAAACATTCTGAGAAAGACAGTGAATGAAGCAAGCGCAACTGACGACGAGCAGCAGTTGTCGACAAATACTCCAGTGATGGAGGATTAGCGGCATGAAAACATTGACTCTCTCCACACAAACCAGACAGCAGCGGCAACCATTGTAGTGAATGGCACAACACCGAGGAACTCGACGGCCAACTGAGAGACAGATTCCTTGGGCTCGGTGAATATATGCATCCATCGCTACTTGTCGGATCAAAACTTGGCATAATGGAAGGCACATGCTAACAAGCACGAATCAATGAAGACATGTACAAGAAGCTGCCGAGACTCGAGAGCCTTAATACCCATCTGCTCCAACAACTGAACATGGCAATGGATGAGCTTTAGATTTCTTATGTGTGTAACGATTTAATCATCGAGAGAAATCTACAACTCTTGCGAGAATCCCAGAGTTTACCGGCACTCTCCGAGCCGTTCGATCCCATGAACTCCAAGGGACCAACGGTCAGGATGTAGCTAATGGGTTTGGAGGTGTGGTTCATTACACCAAAGGTCAACAACGACAAAACAAAAACTGACCTCACGGCCTCGCTTCCGCGTGGCACCACGGTAACCCTATCTAAACGCCATCCAATGACAGCAAGAGACTGGCGGAGCTAGATCAACAGCTCACGCGACCACTTCCACATTGTCGACTGTAGGCGTACAACATCGACCGGATTAATCCGGCGTGGCACGACTCTCTCACACCATCAAAAACATGGAAAGAATTTATGCCTGGTCCCCTCACTTGTTTTGAGAAGCTCAACAAGAAGTCCTATGCACGGGTTATACTCTTTCATCTATGTTAGCAGTCCAGCATGGCGGAGTATACTCGACAAGTTCGCAAAACAATCATCGACAGTGACCTCGCCCCTGAAACAAATGTGTGTATGCTACAATGACCTCAAGCGACATATTCAGCTAGGAATTGCCATGTTTGGCATCCATGTTGACCTTTCGTGAATGATCACAGTAGAAGATCCCATCGAAAACGTCGACTATAACTCTCTGATGAAAGAATCCAATGGTTGGCAACTCCAAAGCCACAATTTCTATCATTGCAGAGGGAAATCACAGTTGACAGAAACCTTATCTCCAATGGATATTGACATTGTTGATTAACACAATCAACAGCTCTGGCGGACTTGCTGCAAGCCAGGTCATATCTCGTGCGACTGTCGGAAACTGTATCAGCAAACCAAAAAAGGGGAGGAAGTCACAGAGAAAAAATGAAGAGTCGGGAAACAACAAAAGAGAGGAGTAGACAACGAGGCTCGTATCCGGTCAGAACATTTTATGGCGATCGATTGCCCATCTAAGCGGCTCACATTGCCGTAGACGAGGATCCATGAGATCATCAAGTTCAATGTGAGATACGAGGACGACCAACCGGCGATGTTGCTACGGGTGTAACTGAGGTGGAAATGAGAGTCATAGAACGATACTAAGATTACTTGATGGAGAAGCTTCTCATAACTTTTTAAGAAATGACATGATTTGGAAGCTGAGTTTGCGAGCCAAACTAGTAGTGTTTGAAGGAAAGAACGTTGATGGGCAACTGCACACCCATTAACTTTGCAAACCACTGCGAGTACAAACCAAAGATCTACACGTTGTGATATTCTAGAGAACTTGCTAAATGAGTGTCCATGGAATCATCCTACAACATTGTTTCCTGTACTGGCAGAATCCATAGGTGGACTGGAGGAGCCAGTCATTTTACGCCAACATTGCTGGTAGAAAACGACATCTACCTTTGGTCAAGTGACCTACGATGCAATGGCGGTTATGGTAAACAGCAGATGTGAAAGCACAAGAGGAATTTGCGATGGGCATACAATGCCAACCAATATCTGTAGATGTGGCCAAGCGGTACTTGAAGCACAGAGCTTAAGCATGGCTGGTCCATGTGGAAGCAAGAAAAGTGGAAGAAATCGTAACTGCCAAGACGACGACCACAACCTTGACACCTGAGGGGTTCGTATAAGTTCCCGGGGAATTTGCAAAACTCATCAACGACTTAAAAGGGTTTTTTTCTGATGAATTGTCCCGAGAGTTACCTTCGAGGTAAAAAATCAACCATCGGATAGACCTGAAGCCAGGTAGTAGACAGACCGTGAATGAGACCTATCAAATGAGCGATCAAGAGGTAACCAAACTGAAGAAGTTGCTGAATGAGATGCTTGTTCAGGAACAACACCGTACGGCTACACAGCGTACCAAGAACCATCACAAGCGACATAGATGGACAATTTAGAGGTCGTTTTTGCCGCAAATTGATGACTTTCTTTGGCATTCGGATCAAGCTTTCCACGGCGTTCCACCCTCAAACCGATGGCCAAATCGAGCGGACCAATCACCGGCTCGAACAAGTTCTCCAAACATTATGCGAACCCCACACGACAGATTGGGCAGCCAGACTCTTGTGTGACGGACTTGCATATAACTTGGCAACGTCCACAGCAATAGGTAGAATTCCGTCCGAAGTGGTGTATGGTAAACTTCTCGCCACAGCAGCCGGACTTTACAACCTGAGCAACGATCCCGCGGTTGACATCCAACACCACGATTTCTCCACTATCTAGGACAAAACACTGTAGACGCCCGTAAGAGCATAAGCACCAATCAAGAAAGCAGCCGATTGACATCGCAACAATGATGTGTTTGCTGTTGGCGACAAAGTTCTCCTCAGTTTGGCAAACATTAAAATCTGCGGAGCCGGCGTTTCGAAACTCAAACCCCAATGGTTAGGATCGTTTGAGATCGAGCGCATGGAAACCCCCGTGGTTGCACGACTCAGACTCCCCGACACTATGCAAGTTCATCCGGTGTTCCACATCAGCAGAATCAAGCACTACCAAGACCCCGGCAAAACCTTCCCTGGCAGGTGCCTCCCCCTCCTCCTATACAAGTGGATGAGGACACAGAGTATGTCATCAAAGATATCCTCGGCCATCGATGACGTAGCAATATGACGGAGTATCTTGTTAAGTATCATGGCTATGATGCCACATACAACAGCTACGAAGTTTACGACAACCTCCGCAATGTTAATCACCTGATCAACGGGGTTATCGCCATCGCCAGGCTACATCTATACACGCACGGGGACGTCGTGGCTAAAAGGGGGGGAAGTGTTCCGTACCAGACGTAGAAGAGTACCTAAACTATCCAAGTGGGCACTCATGTCATTACACAAATAGCCCACTACGTGTCAAAACAACGATTTTTGCTCGGACGGTCGAGGGCAATTTGACCCAACTGCCCTCACCCTCCGACAATCCTTCTTGCACGTCGTGACAACTTTGACCACTTTCAAGAAACATCGACAGAAGTATCAAGACCTTTCGGTCGTCTTCTCAACGCATTGAGATACATGGAGATTTATGAAGATGCATCTTGCATCTACCGTTAATCTTCGAAGCCCCCTGATTCCTTAGTGGAGCTTCTCAATCCGACAAATCACGACATGACTCCACATGCGTCGCTCGACGATCGGCCAAATGACCCCGACTACGTCTCATTTGTAACACGACACCTGTGTATATGTATAAGATAACTTTGACACTTGCCATTGAATTACACTTATCGCTAATAACAAATTGTTGAAGTATCCCAAATTCTCAATGGTTTTCTGCCTCGCAACTCATACCGGTTCACCATGCACTGTCCGCAGAACATCCTACTAAACTCTGCTAAACAATAGAAGGGTCAATTGATAGGCTGAAATCTAGTTGCTGGAGAGGGTTGTGAATTTTTGAATGAGGGGTCCGCATGGTTCTATTGGGTTCTGAGGTGAGCATAATGTGTAACACAATAAACGTTTGGAAACAGACCTAAAGTTTCACAGTCAAGAAAGATTGTTGCAATCATTACCTGATTGCAATAGTCCAAGGACACTTATCTGCGACCGACACCATGAGGTCGCGTCAAGCTTGACGCAAGCGCGTGAAGGAAACCATGGATTTTGAATCCAAACGACCATCTCGACGGAAAAGACGGTCACATAGTTTCCACCGTTTTCTCTAACAAAAAACATAAATAGTTACAAAAAGTAAACAAATCATAACTTTATAAAGAAACATCTACGTAGCTTCAAAAGGCGTGGTGAGCCATGACGACTCAGGGAAGGAAAGAATCACTCCAACAAGGACAATCATTCAGTTTTACAGCGCAAACGTTTCCGAGCTCACCGAAGCTTTTCGACGCTGAGTTCGAGCTCTCGCATTACATTGGCATCAGAGCTGGGTCGACCTGCTGACATCTTCGTCGTCTCCACTCCATCGTGACAATCCTCACACACCACAAGGAGTGGTGACTTGGTCGACGAGTAGCAAGTGACCTCGTGGTGGTGATGGTGGAACGCCGCCCAGAGGTGTCCAAACTCTTCCACCTCCATGCGCGCACACCCCACCTCCACCAACCCCACCTACTTCCGCAGTGTACTACTCTCACAAAGGCCTACTGGACCAGTAAGCTGCCACATCACCCTCTTGTTATAGCAACAAGGGAGGCACAAGGGGCGAGCCAGGAGCCTTCGACATTTTTTTTGGTAGGCGCCCAATCCAAGAAGAACAAAGAACCCGTCAGTCCCGGTTTCTCCAAGCATAAAGGAGTTGGGAGAGCCATAACTTGGCCTCCAGTCCTCCGTCTTTGGGGCTATTCTTTTTGTTGGACCCGTAAAGTTGGCCACTACCAGTTCAAGCCATTTTCGTTCACCATTGTATTGTAATTCGGTGGCTGTTTTTCAAAAAGTGATTTCTACCTTGTAGTTTCCACTCTAGTTTGTAATTATGTCTCCAAGCTGCTAGTCTATGACTTCAATCAGATAGCTGATGCTGATAAACATTGCATGTCACCTCCCTTTTTCCAAAAATAAAAAAAGGGTGAAAGAGGTTTGGCTTGGCGACACCTCGGTCCACCACGGGTTTGAAGCGAGGCACACATAGTCTTATAGTGTGTCCTCCACCATACCCAAAAAAAGGGACGAAGGGAGAGGGGGTTGGAGGAGTAGATTGGAGAGTGAGAGAGCCGAAGGAAGGCCGTGCCACAAGGATGACCGACCTTGGGACCGGACTCTCTGCGGTCTTGGGGCGTGCTCCAAGCACCAGCCCACGCCGCTCCAATGAACGCATGCCCTTGGGATCTAAGGAGCATCGCAAGACATTAGGGCATGACGCCCACCTCGTGAAGTTATGCCGGGAGGCGACGGCTAGAGGGGGAGGTGTCCACCTAGCATCGCCAAAGGGTGGAGCACCAATATCTTCTAAGCATGGACAACAGCGCGAGACCCCCGTCGCGTCCTCTCGGCAAGGCGATGGGAAAATTCGGTCGCTCGCCGTCGAGCTCGGTTTCAGCAACGAGGCCATGCCCGCCCTGATCACTTGTGTAAATGAAGAGGGGTTAAAGGCCACCAAGGGGAACATCGCTGATGGTGACAACCCTGACAGGGTTGCCGAAGGAGACGAGCATTGAGATGAATCGACCGATGAGCCAGCAGATCGCGTGGTCATTGAAGCGGATCGCAAAGTTGACGACGAACCGGACGTACATGACACAGCATGCAAGGGCAGTGAGGCGGGAAATTCCATGCCGAAGGAACCTAAAGCATGTGCTAACCAGGTGGAATGTGCATCCGATCACGTGGACGACGAGGGTTGTGCTCTCGTTTTGGCGGGAGGGGAGAGAGCCCGACTTATGAGCCGGCCGAGTTCGGCGACAGCGCAGCGTGCGCTCAACAATGCCGCGCATTGCATGAACGTCGACAAACAACTCGACCACCTCCGCATGCGCCTCCCTCCTGAGGGTTTAACGCTGGTCGTGACCCTCATGGGTGCGCTTGCATATGACGGTAACATGGTGCGCGTCACGTTTCGCGAAAGATCGTTCATGGTGCAACGGATGAATGAGAAGTTGTAAGAGGAGAACGGAAAATTGGTGCGTGAGGTCGCGGCCGCCGGCCACCGCGTAAAGGTGGCGGAGCAGGCGCTTGAGGGACTTTGCACCAAGAAAGCCGAAAACCAGCGTGTTGTGCTCAACGCAGCACTCGGTTTGGTGCGTCACGCAGCCGAGGTGGAGTTAGGACAGAATTTGGAGCGCCGCGAGCATGAAAGTGCAAAAAGTGAGTGTGCAAACGTTCATGACGCATGTCGAGCTCCAATCGTCGATCCTGCTCCTCGCTTGGAAGCAAACACGGCTGAACCACGGGCTCGTGCAGCTCCAACTTGGCCCCAGGAGGAAAGCGGGACTGGTAGCTGTGTGGTTCTTGAGCCGGCCGACCGCTACGATGGCACGTGCAACGTCAACACGTTCCTAATGATTCTTCAGAGGTACCTTCGGCTTGCTCGGATCGAGGAATAGGAGTGGGGTGCACAAGGTATGCTTTCCTTGAAGCCAAAGCCATTTGAGAAGCTGACAGAGCTCTACAAGCAGAAGCAGTTACGCTCGGACCCCACTTGGGAGGAGTATTTCAAACTGATGTGTGAGTTGTACTCAAAGCGTGCTGACTTGTAGAAGGCAAAGAAGGAGCTCAAAAGCCTTGTGCAGGGGAGCATGTCAGTGGAGCGGTATGCCGAGGCATTTCTCAAGACTGCAAAGAAGGTCCACGATCGCCACCTGACAGAGCAGGCCAAGATTGACCTCTTTTAGTGTGGTTTGGCCCGTCCTCAGCTGCGTTTCTTCTGCCTTCATGACAATGGCCATGAGTGGAAGTCCTCGCACGCACTGGCAGCACGAGTGAGCGCGGTGTAAAAGTATAATACTAGCCTTTGGGATCGCGACACGAGTGAAAGCAGGCCGGCACGTGACATGCCATCAGCGCCAACGAGCAGTGCACCAAAGCGGGCAGCGGAGGCAACGTCTGAGTCCTCTAATAAGTTCCACCAACATGGTGGAGAGAACAACTCTCGCTCTTCTATCATCGGTAGACGCTGCCACCAAGCTGGGCACATTGGGCGCGACTGGCCCCAGCGTGACCACCAGCACCAGCAGGGACAACAGCAGGGCCAACAGCACGGTCATGGCGCGGGCCAAGGCGGAGGGCAAAACTGCTTCCACGGTGGTGGCCAGAACCGCTTCCATGGGGGCGGCCAACACCAGGGTGGGCAGCGTGATGGCAACAGAAATGTCCCTACCGGCCAAGGATGCCCTCACGGGGGGTAGCGCCAAGGCCAAGCATTTGCACCCATTCAGCGTCAGGGAGCACAGGGTGGTCAGCGTGGACACGGACGCCCCTGTGACGATGACCAGGACTTCGAGGGAGGTACTGGGGGACGCATCCACCGTCCCCAGCATGGTCGTGAGCAGGATTTTCACAATTCCCAGTAGCTACCGGTGGGCTGCTATATGGGTTTGCGGTGAATCATGGGAATAATGAGGACAGGATGTTCATGTTTTGTGATGATGATATCAAAACTTTGAATTCTTATCGGCACAAAACTTCTCAACCATTTATGTGCCTTTCGTGAATCCTGAGTCCTTATACCATGATCGCTCATGCCCATTCTCATATGTGACTGAAGAAAACCTTGAAAATAGCACGAGCCTGGTCGTAGCCACCAAAGAAAGTTGGTCAGGTGTGATGAAAGCTGCACACAAAGCTCATGAGAAGAACTCTCTAATGTCAACCAAAGTGGCCGTGCTTGTGGGTCTAGAAACAAACAAGTATGCATTTAAAGGATGGAAATTACTGGCATTGTTCAC
>SZWC01009086.1:49841-108701 GCA_023375785.1 Penium margaritaceum
ATAGACATAGATATAGATATAGATATAGATATAGATATAGATATAGATATAGATATAGATATAGATATAGATATAGATATAGATATAGATATAGATATAGATATAGATATAGATATAGATACATATTGATATAGATATAGATATAGATATGGATATAGGTATTGATATTGATATAGATATAGATAAATGAAATAGATATGGAAATAGATTTATACTTAGATATAGATATAGGTTGCAATCATGTTGAGTACGGAAATGTAGAGCTTGTAGTTCTTATAGAGGAACTTCATAACATTCATCCACTAAGGAGAAAAAATTGATGAAAAACGAAATTCCACACAAAAGGTTTACGAATGAAGAGTAACTGTTTTCAATGCTAAATGGACCAGAGTAAAGCGTAAGGTTTTACACGCTTATGAAGGTTGTGCACAAAATGTCAAAAGTAAGTAGCACAACGACTATTTTTCCATCTTATACATCATTAGTTATAATCATCAAGAGTATCAAGACCAAGCTATGATGAAAGAAGGGTTAGCTTTATTGTTTTAATTGATGTGATCTTATCTTGCTTCCATTTTGAATGGTTTTTGGAGTTTCGTAAAGCAGGTGCTGATGTGAATTTTTTAATGTTCTCGTGAAATAAAAGATAAATGTTGTTGGGTTCAAGCATGTGTTCAGTCACTTTTATATTATTTCTTATATTATAGAGAATTGCAGATAACTAGGATGTTAAGAAAGCTCTTGATCACTGTTTGGCAAAGTGTATCATGGCAAGTTTCATAAATGAAGATGAGGTCACAAGTTGCACCTATGGGTTTTTTGGTAAGTATGGACAAGAGAGTGAAAAAATTGGACAAAGAAACTTGTGCTCTATGGTTCCTCCTTGTGTATAATCAGATTCTTCAAATTTTTTCAATGTGTGTAAATGTAATAGGTCTTGAATATTATGCGTCATTGACTTTTCCTTTGTGGTATGGTGTCTTAATACCGCAATTCACCCTTGAACAGCCCTTTCTTTCATTCATGTTTATGATGGATTTGTCCGCCCCCACCAACCATTTGTTCTTTGTCACATGTGGGTGCCGAAGACTCTCTTATTAACCTTTTGTTTGTCTCAATTGTTAAACGTCCTTTTTTATTACAAAAGTACCAAGTCTTATGTGAGATTCAAATTAATTTGTCGTTAACTCTTGCTTGTTTTGCTTGTACACCCACTATGAAACTTATTTCTCTTGTAACAGCTAGACTTAGTTGCATTTGTGAATAAGTTTAACTGTGGCACACATAGTGATAAACCATGTTAGAGGGGTTGGCAACTTGATTTATTCTATTGTGGAGGTTGGGAAATTGGTTTTTTTCCCCCATGGTGGGCAAATTGGTATTTTGTTTCTTTCAAAGAACTAGTTCGATGGTTACATTTTTTGTGCACGATATTTGATAAAAGTTACACTGTTTGTCCTCGGTGTTTCAATGTCAATGAAACTTCTCAAGTTTCAAGGTCAAATAAATGAGACAAGAGGTAAGCTTTTGTAGGTACCAAGTGATTGTTTTATAAAAACAAAACTACTTGTGTTAATCGGTATAAATCAAACTACACTACACTAAATCATTATGTTGAGATTTGGGATGAATTTGTGCTACATGCCAATTTCGGTACTAGTCTCTATGCAAGGCCTAGTATGTTTGCATTGATTTCAAAGGAGATCCTATCTGTAGCGGAACCTTATGTCGAATGCCTTCAATTTGGCATGATTGTCATTGGAAGGCGAAGACTGTAGGTATTAAAGTCTTGCGAGAGAAAGTATTCATTGTCTTGAAGTCGATTTCATTACAAGCCAAAAAAGGTAGACAAGTTTAAAGAACCGTGTGAAACACTAATTTCGCTTGCTGTTCCATTTAGTACCATAATGTTAGCTTGAGAGCTGGACCATGACATGTTTTCCTTCATTTGACTCTTTGTTCTCACTTTGTAGCGCCCACAGAAACATCTTGTGGTGAAAAGGCCTTTTCCCAATGGATTCTTGGGTATTTTTTAATATACATCTGAGCAACGATGATGACCTTGACCATTTTTCATGTCCATTTTTTCCATGCTACTTAATTGTATCTTTCCCTTCTCATGGAATCTCTTCGACAATGTCGATAATGCTGATTTTTTCTTTTGTTTGAGTGATTATTGCAAACGATATGAACATGGTTGTTGCTTTACACGCAGATGGAAAATTTATTTTTACACAAACATTCAAAACTATTAAGCAACATCGGGATGACAGTCATTTGTTTTACGAGCATAAGGTATCGGTTAATGCAACAAGTACCTTGAAGTGATCGTAATGATTTGAACGGGATAAGCTTATGCATTCGTGAAAGCCTGCATACATCAACTCGTTCAACTGTTGCTTAAGTGTTTTTTTATTCAGTAATACTTTTGTCTCTTGCATGCCTCTCAATGAACTCGATGGCCTTAACGTACTCGCGCACTGACCATGGACAAACACCGGCTTTCGGAAGCATACGGTAGAGACTTTGGAGAAACTTGACATATATTTGACATGTGATCTCATGACGACATTGATGCTGGCCTTCTCTCCTATACGTCATATGATGTGCATGCCCGATGCAAAAATGGCTCTTTGGACAAGTTTTCCGTTCGTATTTTTCTTACCAAATTTACATCTAACCCTTCTTACCCTTACAATTAATTGTTAAAATACTCATGCTACAGGAAGTGATGCAGTTTTTATATTGATAACACAATCATTGTGGAAATAGCAGAATATTTCTTAGTACTTGAAGTAGTTTTTGACATTTTGGAACATGCTTACTAGCGATGGCAACCTTCGTTTAACATAACCACCTTATAGCAGACTTGTTATGGTTCCTTCGTCAAGAGGGGAGATTCTTCATGAACACATTAAAATATGGCAAAGAAAGTAATGTCTTGAGTCACATGCCTATCAGGAATAAGAGCGTCACTACGATCAGACCTTTATTTTGCTACGTGGAAACTGAGGTGGACCTCTTGTGACGTGTTGGAATTGCTTCACCAAAATCTTCTTGACTTTTCCCTTCGTTATGCTAACTGCGTCGACAGTCCGAGCAGCAGAGCTGAATACTTGCACTAAAACTAGCACCCGAAAATTTAACTGCACGAGACCTTAATATCTCGTGTTGAAGGTGTCGTTTCAAGCGCCAGTAAAGTCACGCACTCGGTTCTTACCGCCGTGCTTCCATTCGTGTGTCATGCAATAAAATCGGTTGTCAAGCAGAGTGCCGTCGTCCCGACAGCATGAAAACATTGCTGCAAGCTGTTGCATGCAAGCTCGCCCCAGGGCTCTGTTGCGGGCCAAGCAACGAGGCTTTTCGCCACTGACGTTTTCGTACTCTTGACAACGGAGGCTAGACAACCTTTTCTTCGTAGCCTTACGAGAGGGGCTTACTGCAACAGTCTGCTCTTACCACACGGCACGACGGCATTTCAGGAGGGAAATCTGCCGACGCGAGGCATCACGGCACTGCCCCTGACGTCATTCGCAACGGGAACGTTGCCCATTTGTTCTTCGTCCGAAGAAAATGGGTGGAAACCGGTGAGTGGAAATGCAAGTTTCGCCCACGCGACTGCCAATCTGGATGGGCATATGAGAAACGTGGGAGACTCTCTTGGAGAGCGCGTCCAATGAGTCCGCTAGACAGGTTTCTCGACAGTATCGAGAAACCGGCAAAGCTACAAGGTACCCCGTTCCGGATGTTCGAAGCGCTATCCACCCCGTATGTTACATCAAACCCCCGACATGAGGTGGATAGCGCTTCGAACATCCGGAACACGCCAAACCCCCCGCCGCTGGATATCTTAGTACAGGTCACCCGGTTTCTTGTGATGAAAAAAGTTAAGGCTCGACTCCTGGGAAAACAAAAATGACGACTGGGGTGACCTGGATGGAGCCGGGGTATCTGGATATTTTATTCAACAAGAAACGTGTCGACATGTTTCGTGACCACATGTGTCCATAAAAAAACGTTTCTTCAGATCCCGAATACGCTGGACACCGATGGAGTGCGTTTTGACCACCTTCGGATCACGGCAAGAAATTTCTTGCCGTGATCCGAAGGTGATCAAAACCTGGGGTGATGTGACGTTTCCAAAGAACTGAGTTCCAGCCTGGCACAGACGCTACTGAATGGCACAGAAGAACAAGCGGAACCCATTTTCGTTGAGTAGAGACCACACACGTGTTCCCAGTCTCTAGAACACTGGGGGGGCCTATCATTGGCTGCAAGGTTACCTAGCAAAATTCTGACTGTGATTGCCACGGCTATCTTTGTCGTTTAGGCATGCCCCTCAACCCCGTACGGAACGCAACGCACAGCGTGAAGCACGAGGTGGGCCCGTCGATGCCTCGGGCGGGGGCGGAGCGCCCGAAGTAAGTACGAGAATGGCCGCCTCATCTCCCCAAAGCGCTACGCTGATCTTGGCTGGGAAACGGAGAGTCGACCAAACCCGTACGAACAGGACGTCACTATGATGTAGTTGGACATCAAGGACAATCGCTTTGTATCTCAGTAGGACAGCTGGGTTTGAGGCGAGTTTTCGCCCAAACTCATGTTGGGGGGTTTGGATACGAATGCTGAAAGCATCGTCGATAATTAGTTGTGTCCCGAATACTGAGCGAATGACTTTCTATGTTGACATTGATCATACTCGGTAACCAATTTGATCTCCAACAAGGACGACTCGCTGACCACAAACCTGGCCTCCCAAAACACCACGCATTACCACTCAAACGGCCTAAAGAAGACAACCTCACAATTCCGAAAAGCAACACAGCGACCACAAATTTCGGCAAAACTTTAGTTCACAACCAGAAGATATAATGAATAAAAGGAGCATCAAATTGTGCTACAAGCATCCATGTATTAAGTTTCAGTTTATGCACAAACATTGAGAAAGATATGGCACAAAATTTGTACTTGATGCACGACATTGATCAAGAAAAATGATCACAGAAGGAAGAACGTGATTCACAATCTATGAAAACATTGATCACACAAAATTCCTAACACATAGCCTTTCTTCAGTGAAATCCAATTCAAAAATTCACTTCATTAAGATAAGTAAAAACCTTCACGCTCAAATTGTGAACATGCCATTTAATCCTCACTCATGTACACAAATGGATAAACAAGCCAATAAACTTATGTTCAGCCCTACACATTAGTGCAGATATGCAACATAATCATGCTGATGCTAGAAATGTGTTGAGCTACATGCACTAAGGTAATACATGGAGAACATGGACCTTAACAATGCTTCCATGATGCAATGGTTTCACTCAAATAGCAAATCAGATCATGAGCAATGCAAAGCATCACATTCATAACTATAATAAAATATGAAATTGTAACTCATCCATCACAATAACTACAAAAAATGCATGCCTTTGTAGCCCAAACCTGACCAAAAACTAGGGAAAATCTGAGGGTAGAACTTAATGCAGGGTCAAAAATGACCAAAGCAAAGGAAAATAGAAACAAATTCTAAAAACCTTACCTCAACATACTTAAACTCAAACATCCATCCCACATAGGAATGTTTGCCATTAACCAAGCACCGATGGGTACATGAAGAAGTGAACATGCGAAGCATAAATAGGAAATGCATATCTCAACACTTTCAAGGTAATATTTTTAGCATATGCATTGCTAATAGATGGTGTGGCTAAACCAAAACAACAAGAAAGCTACGCAAGATAATTTTCCATGAACATATTTAATAAGAAGATTACAACACAATAAACACAAAATTTCATGCTAAAATAATCCAAAACAAAATTAACGGAATTTTTGAAATAATAAAGAAAAACTATGGTACACCTAGGTGATAATGACTTTAGAAAACCATTAAATACAAATTTCATAAATGTACAAGAAGCAGCTTTAAAGCTCAATCTAGTTTCTAGTATTGCCGATCACAAAAAATTGCCATAACCGCTAGTTTGTATCTATGAGAAGTCTACATAAACCAAAACTAAAGCCATTGATTTCCATATGCCCACCCAACCATAAACCGTTTTCACACTAGAAGCATTTAAATATACCGCATTTCTTTCTCTTACATAAGATGATTCTTTTTCTTAAGTAAGGTAACATAAAACAAAAAATAATTTAAAATACGCGATCTTTCTAAGCCTTCCATAGTTGTAAGTAAGCTTCATGATGTTTCAAATATTAAAGCATGGAAATCACACCATCAAATATGATGCATTTGTGACCATAAATGTAGGCAAACATTGAAAATGACACAGGTTAAGTGGCCATGTTGATGTTATACAAAAAAAATCCACGCCAAGAAGTCAACAATTGTTTGATAATATAAACGGTATTCTTGATAAAGAATTATGTGTGAATATACGTTGAACATGTTCTTTAAGTGTCTATATAGCATAGAATAATTACAATGATTAATATTATACGAACAAATGTCGGATGATTCAACAAGAAAACATTGATGATAAAACTATATCCTTCCAATCATTCCATTCTTTGATGATTTCATGATACCTTAGTTATCACATGGTTTCTGGAATGTTTCAAATGGAAGAAAAAAAAGCTTATTTCTACAGAAATCAAAAATCTTCTTGTTTTCGTAAACAATGTGTGAAAAATTGGTTAGGAATTTAAGCTAGAGTAACCATGAATAAAATGATTTATCCATCACAAAATTGTACGGCTTTCAAGTCTTGTGTTTTGTTTCATAATCCTTCCCTATTGTAGGATATCATACAAGGAAATGAAATGAATGACACGAAATTACAATATTTGAAGACAAATTCTCATGGAATTTGAAGATGTACATAAGGACACGACCAACAAGTTGTGTTTAACAAAAAAAATATTTGAACACGTGAAGTGATGTTTACAATTTGAACTTCTGATTTTCAATTTTTCTGTTTTTACTATAGATTCACAAAGTAAACGTAACGGACTGCATGACTGTCCACAAGAAGAGACACGTGATGGGTAATAGTAAATTATCTTGCATTTTTTGGGTATATCATAAAGACATCTTATAATCTAACATGTAGAAAAATCGTGATTTATTCTAATGAAAAAGGAAAATTAGACATTACATTGCAAATTCGGATTGAGGTTCTCTCGTATGGATCTTCCAAACACAAATTTCTTCTACACGGCTTCAATGTTGAGTTCTTTGGTTCAATAAACCAAAATCATAGGATTGTAATGTTCTCAATAATCCATAATCATCAAATTCAGTTATCCACCACATTCGTGTAGTTTCATTGGCTAGTAATAAATACTTTACTCAAATTAACACTAAACAATACCAATGCATTGAACTTACAACCAGAAACAAATGTATTTTTCCTAGTGAAAATTGAAACAAAAACAATGAAATGTTCCTTTTATGTTAAAGAATGTAACATGATGACTGTATTGAGGCATGATAAATACTTGGCTGATCTCATCATCACAAAAAAACCATTGTCAACATAATAAAAAAACTACCCTACTCACCATGCATGTATGACATTGAAAACCTCTTTCTTCTTGTTGGACATGTATGCCATATGAATTTTTTCGGAGTAACGAAAGTGAACGATTCGTCTCAGCTAATTCTTCTCTTCAAGGAGGACCACATCCTTTCTTTACTAAGTTGAACATGTCGTTAACTCAACATCTAATTTAGAAAAACATGAATGAGAAAGTGCATCTCATATACAACATCCTCTTTACACTCATTAAGTTGTTGGATCAGATGAGGATGGGATTTGCATAAGGCATTCAACTTTTAATGAAAACGTTTTAATAGCAAAGAAACACAAAACTAGTAAATTTTTATGAGGAAGGATGCCTTCTCCAATCAACCTGTTGATTGCAAATTTCAAGTATGTCTACAACCTCTGATTTTTAATATAAACGTACAGAAACGATGAGATTGACATAAATGAGTACCTTATTGAAGAAAATGTTATACGTCCTTTCATTTAAAATATCTCAAGGAATATTGAAAATTGTACACCTCTTTCATTCTACAAGCAATTACCTAGCAGATTTGTCTTAAACAAATGACAAAAACTGGTTGAATGGTAGAGCAACTTTCAGAAAAATATATTTCCAAGAGATTTTTAAAGGAATTGATAGAAGGTTTACTAATACAAAATTGCATGATAAGAGGAATCAAAGATATAAAATGTTTATGAAAAATAGATTTTTTTCCTATGTGAAAGGAATATTTATTAAATTTACATTCATAGACGGAAATTGAGTTTTTTTAGCCCTTTTTAGTTAGAAAAATGCATATATTGTCTTCTGGAAGAAAACTTTATTCATGTTGATGTTTTTCTCAGTTTGGTAATCTACACTCTCCTTATTTTTCCATCACAATGTTTTCAAATGATCAAGGATATACACTCTATTCCATGAGGATCATGCTTAATCCTTACACAAAGATATTTTCAATAAAACATCTCATCTTCATTACGTCATGAATACTCTGAAGTGTAACTTGGTTCTTTTTATGACTTGACATGAAAGAGTATGCAATCTCTCCAATCATTAGTCAGATTTTGCTAAATTTTCTACAAAGTTTGGTTCGTTTTCTCAATATTATCTTTATTCTATATTTTTTTAAAACAAAATTGTCATGTTGGTATGTCACTTACCATCATACTTTCATCTTTCTTTAATTTTCATTCAGACTAGCCATGCATGCATTCCCTATTTATCTTACCACATTGTCTTTCTTCCACATTAAGGGATTTCTTTGTCTTTTTATAAAAAACATAAAACATTGGTGGTTTTTCATTAAACCTTACCCATCTTCTCCATTTATGCTTTTTTCAATCAACATATTAGTTATTTCAATAATACGAATCGGGTGTGTAAGAACAATAACTTTTAATCCTTTCATCCATTCCTAGTCATGGACTCTAATTCAAATGATTGTGTTACCATCTGCTGAAACTATGGTTTATAAGGATTTTTCTTACATCATAGCTAATTTCTATCGAAACAATCACCATTGTCTTTTAAAGACCACCTCAAAAACACTGCAATTTTTTTGATAATATGGGACGCCCTTCTCTCGTGTACTACTCACACCACATGTTTTCTAAACTAAAACTGTTCTAATTTTTTTAATCATCTATTGTTTTTGTTGTTCTTGTATATCTTCGACTACGTATTCATAGGTTTTTGGAAACATGATTGATCAAAGCAAAACATTTACATCAATTTTATATTCGCAAACCTTTTAGCATGCACTCCCTTTTTAATCAAAACATGTCATTTTTTACCTTCAGCTTTTCTCCCATGTGTCTTTGGTGCGCCAAATGGTAATGATTTGTGAACATTTATCACATGCATGATATCTCTTCAACATCATATTCTTAACTAGAATAACTACAATATATGGTACAAGAAAATGTTAAATTATGATATCTCTTTTGAATCATAGAATATGCTGTAGGTTTGCAGTCCACACGATATTTGATTCATTGTTGTTGTTTATTATCATGGTGTTTTCCATCATATCAACCCTTATGAAAAGTGGTTATGATCATTCTTGGATTTTCAGACTTGATTATAAATAATGAAATACTTTACGTGATTTCGAATGAAAAAAATTCTTTATGGTCTTCTTCCACATGCCACATGTATATTGTCATTAACTTCTACAAATGATACCGTTTTAACCTCTAAAGTTTAAAAAAAAATATGCTTCTTAAAAGAAGTCAGAGAAGTAATTTGATCACTATACAAAACATAAATAAAGGTGATGAGCTTATTATGAATGAAGTAGCACTTATATCAAGAAGCTTCTTGCGCAAGCAACACTTATAGGTAAGTTAGTAGTAGATCTCTTATAAGAGGAGTAGTAGTAGTGCTAAGGTATAAGTGGTTGGAGTGGAGCTACAAAACAAGTATGCACTACTATGCTAGTGGACAAGCCTATAGACAAACAAGCACTTCACCAACAAGCCCATTGAACAAAACCATTTTATATCTATGTGTGCGTCAATTGATGAGGACACCCACTAAATAAGACCTCCCCCTCAAAAACATTATTATTCAATCAAGGAAGAGCTTAGAAACCCTTGGCATATCAAGTAACACCCTTGCAAATGCGGCTGTACCATTGTCCGAAATTACGTCACCTCTTCTTACTATTTGTTGATTTTGTTTCTTTCTCTTTGTCAAGCCTTCTATTCGTGGTTGAGACCAAGGAATTCTATATTTATTTCTAAGCCACAAGAAATAAGTCCTCCAATATCAGTCTTGTCTTATGCCCTTTACATTTTCTTTTCTCTCTCTTCCGTTTGTATAGACCCTTTGTGTGGGTATCTGACTTATCTAGTGGGGGCAATTCCTACATCGTCATCCTAGAAAGGAATTTTACCTTAGACAGGGAGGAATGGATGACAAAACGATTCTATACTACCACACTTAGACCAACCTCATCTTGTCTATTTTGGCTCTAGTTGGCCAATTCACCTATAACTTCTCCATTTGTCCCCACTCACCCCTTTCCGTTTGTTTTGTTCAAATGATATAGTTTGGGTATGTTTGTTCAAGCTTTTGTATCCCTTTTGATTCTTTTCCTCTCAATGCGTAGTTAAGTATGCATCTATCCGACGAGTTTTGATGTATGATTGGTTAACGTCATTTTAAAAATTGATTTTTTGTTATGTGTATTGAGTGTGCTCCTACCAAAAGGGAGTTTTTTGCACTCGTCCCCAACAATCCTTCACATGTACAGGGTGAGAGTGTAATTTTGTCTGATAATGACTGCAAATTCACTTCTTAGGAGGGACCTTAGTGCGTGGGGTTGATGTGTATGACTAGTGTGCTTGGTCACAAGAGGGAAGTACACTAGGAGTTCACTTAGTTCAGTTACTTCTTTTATATTCCCCAGCATACCCTATTCTTGATCCCATGTGGCATAATGATTCTCATCTTAGGAGGGATTTCATTGCATGGGGCTAGTGTATGTGGGAATCGCACTCCTACACATTACAACTGTATAGTAAGAGTGCACTCTCTGTGTGAGTTTGTCTTTTATAACTTGTTTTGGTTTTCCTTTTGTCATGTATGGCCAAAAATATCACACCTTAAGAGGTACCTTCGTTTGAAGGGCTGGTATATATGGTAAGTGCGATCAGTCAACATACAATAGTACATAACTAGCATACTCCATGAAAGCATTGATCTCATATGACTTCGTCTACATTAATGTTTCCAATTTGGACAAGTAATTCCCTTCATATTTCTAAATTCTACTCCAAGGGTCATTACAATGTTTTTGTGACTAAATTAAAAGAATGATTTATAATAAAGCATATTGTATCTTAAATATTCAACGTTCAAAGAAGGTGTCGCTTGAACCTTCCTTTCAATTACTTTGGCAGCCACTTACAGGTGAAATATTTTAGTGGACACAAAAATGTGGATACTTCCGGACCGTAATACATCTGTATTAAATCATAAAATCATTATATGTAACCATATTACTCGCTTCCGCTTTCTAGTTTCTCTGTCATTCCTAAGAAATCGCTTTGTGAGGCCATAACATTGGACTTAACAGCCGGCTATTGGGCGATGATATGTTACATTGAATCTTTAAAGAAATAGATATTTTGTGGGTAGTATCCCCACCTGTGGAAGAATCGGAGATTCATTTTGTAATTAATGCACTTTCTCACATATATCAAACACAATCACCCATACACACCAAGCCATTTATGCTTTATCACCCCTTAAACATACACTCATTATAGAGTGTACATACTAAACGCATGCCTTTAGAAGTTTCATGGTACCTTTTGTGGAAAATGCAACACAACCTAACTTACGATGATTCTTCATGGACATAGAAATGTATTTGAATTGTTGAAGACACCAAACTTTGAAGGAGGTTGTCAAACAAATTCAGAGACATAATAAAATCCATGGCTTAGTTCTTTACAACTCCACTTAGATTTTACAATAAGCAATGTACATTTGTACATATACATGATGTTTATAAGAACCGCAGGGTGTGATAGTGCCTCTTTATTGACCCAACATGTAAAAGAACAAGAACCCTTGCTAAGCCATGCTTGCGGCATTAAGACTTTAGTTCTTTTGTGTGAACGAGCTTCTTTTAGGTCCTGCGATAGCGGGGCCCAGTACCCTCCCCTTATATTAAGGGGTTTTTTAAACCCTCATTCAAACCATTCGTGAAATTACACAAGGGCATATATTTGTATTTTACATAATACATGCCTCGTTGTTTAGCTCAAATACATTTTAACGGTGGGGGCAGGGGGAACCACGCAGTGAAAAACTCGAGGTTGTTTTGTTTTCTATGGAGAAACTATCTTGCAACCGTCTTTTATCAAAAATCAGAGATCAACACACAAGGATTATTACTCATCCACATATTTAAAACCCTTCTTGTTCGATCTACATCCTTTATAACCTTACATTGACAGTTTACTTTTTTCAACGAGCAATCATCTCCTAGTACATTCGAGTCTTTTCTTATTTGTAAAACACATAATCCGAATACATTGACTGTATACAGTTCACCAATACAAACTAAACTTTAAAGGGGGCAGCCGGAGACCAAGCCCCCACCCCCCAGTTATCAAAGTGTGTCGGTCAAATGTATATTCTGTGTGTAACAACAAATTATTGATGGACATGTGAGAAGATACAATAATGTAAAATACATTCATAAACAAAATGCATGGTCACCATGAAACACGCCTTGATACACAGTCCAAATACAATTGTTCATCGTTTGAGGGGGTTGAGAATTGTGAATACGTGGTGACAATTTTGTTAAGTTTATGGATGCGATTGAATGAAACTACATTAGTGTATAGGTTTTTTCCTATTATCACACATAATCCATACACTGGCCGGATACATTTAGCTTATACATTTAACCTAGGGGGGGAATCGTGGACTCTTAATGATCTCCCCCTTACCCCCCCCCCCAAATGGTGTTGTACTTACATATTGTTGCAAGCCAATGTGTCTAGTCTACGTGATCTAATTAAAATAAAACATTAATGTATATAATACGGAACTTTGATTCTATACGATCAAGGGCGCTGATTTATGCAAAAGCTAAGGACTTCGAAAACACAAGTGTATGTTTAAATTTTTCCATTGTAAAAACAAAGATATGCTGAATAGCTACACTTGTGCAATACACTCTAGCTTATAAGGGGGGGGGACAGGTCGAGCAATGGGTCTGATGGGAAAGGGTGTCGTGCGTATTAGTAGGTGTTCTACACCCATAGTGGTTGATTTTCAATTGTTGATTATGATACATAGACGGTTGACGAGCAGAAATACATAAGTGTACTTTATTTTCTCATCACATTAAAGAAACACACCCCATAAGTAGAGTTTGCTAATACACTATACCCTTTGGGTTGGAGCATCAGATATCCTAATGACTCTCCCCTCACCAAAACGTTAAGTTGTATTGGCGAAGTGTGCAAAGTTCATGTATCTCATGAACATGTAAAAAGTCACACTTGTGTACAAGATGGACTAATGCACATAAATAGTTGCTGTACAATACATGCACCAAAAAAAATGTTTGAATGTAATCGAGCATTTGGAGGGGGGGACAATTCTGACAGTTTACCACGGATGAAAAGAAATTTATGTAATGACAAAATCATGCTTGACATGGAGTTTATTTTTGTTTGAGGTAACGAATAAGGAACTAAACATCCAATTTTAAAATAAGACCACATGAAATGTTACAGAACAGATGAACTTGGACTCTAAATGTCACCCAAATCGTCAAATTCTTTTCATCTGTTGCTCAATTATAACATGAAAGTCCTAAGACATAGCTACAATCTCCATTTTTTTCATGTGAACATAAGGAAATTCAGTCTTAAGAAAATTTCATGGAAAGTACGAAAATCCATGCACTTTATATAATGACTTTGGTGTGTATAGGAGAATCAATTATACTTCCACTAAGCAACACACATAGGGGTCTGAGAAGAGAAAACTTGAAAGGACCACCAATTCCGATTGAATTAAGTGGATAACAACTTTGAGACATAAACAACCACCATCTTCAAAAGAAATTACATGGATTCAAGAGCCGTCGATTGAACCCATTGCAACGTAGATGAACCACCAAACTTGTGATGGACAAGGAACTTTTGGACACAAAGATCATTCATGTATTACACATGTATCAATAGAATAGCCAAAACCCAAGTAGGTAATGAAAAAGTGTACAAGCAAGAAAGAGAAGAAACTCATATATTTCCATAAAAGAATAACAAAAATTCAGAAACAATAGACTTGATTTCTTCTCCCACGGTTTTCTTGAACAAAGAAATTTCTTGAGGAAAAAACCAGACAAGGATGATATGTAAACAAAATTGAGTGAAGAGAAGAAGGATGTATAAAGGGAGAGAGATATAAAGAGATGTTAAGATACCAATTGAACAAAACGTATGTACAGATTTTTACAAGGAGAGGGAGGGAGAAATACAATGATTGAGAGAGAGAGGACAGAGATTGATATTCAAAGAGAAGTGAAGGGACAGAGAGAGATGAAGAAAGAGAGACGAAGAGAGAGATAGAGAGAGAGAGAGAGAGAAATAATGAGAGAGAGAGAAGGAGAGAGACAGAGAAATAAATAGAGAGAGAAGGACACAAAGAGAAGTAGAGGGTAAAAAAGAGTAGACAAAATGCACAATTTTTCGCTCACATTGTTTGTGTGCTCTTATTGAACAGTGATTGGTGGTAGTGCAGAGTTTTCGAATTCACCAAAGGAGCGCAATGGAAACTGAGTGACTGATTTTGACACCATTGGGCATTCATGCAAGTTTTTAGTAACTGTTTTTCATGAGATGGATCGCTTATGGGTACTTCATCTTTTTGGATTCATTTGCTCTAGAGTTTTTTTAAAATTGGCAGTTGTTTATCTTACCTTCTTACTTTGGACATGTTGAGTTCTCTCATGAACTTCATTGTACTATCGACCAATGTCATGCAAGTGCCCCATCACATGTGTTGATTGGCTCTTGGATCATTAAGTCCAAAGGCACTCATGATATGAGAGTGTCTTGAACCGTGGTTGCCATGTAAGACCATGTTGGTAATGTATGCTTCATCTCCACTAAATCTAGAAATATATTGTGATTTGATGGCATAGGTCGTCTACATTTTGTTGGTCTTTTGTCAATCTCTCCTTGCCTAACGTTCTCCTTTTAAAGAGAACATTTGTTCTTAAGGTCAACTTGCTTTCTATCAAAACCTAATATCATCAAGGTATGGAATCCCTTTCCACCAAACTAAATTGGAGGTCAGTAGTGTTCTGCTACAAATGTCCAAAAACAATTGTATTCGTTGTGACAAGTTGTATCGTGTGTCCATTCTTATACCATTGCATGTGAAAATAGCCATTTCACATGTTCATTTTCTTTCCTTCCTTTCCCTTGTGTACACACATTTTCTCCATTGATGCTTATTTCATGTGCACACTGCCATTATCTATAGCCTCCTTCATCATTGACACACTATTGGTTACGATCCTAGAACATTCCCTACATTCGGTGCTCATAAAATATATAATTCCTCACAAGGCAAGCTAACTCCCGGACACTATATCCCGTTGTCCTTGTCCATGAAAATGTCATGGATGGTGGCCTTTTGCGTTTCTTACCATTGTTAGTAGTTTGCGGCTAGAAACATGTTGATTGTGTAAGGGTCATTGGCGAATGGACAGTTGGACAAAAAGGCTAAAGATATTAAGACCCTCATATATCGCAAATTTGGGTCAGTTAGCTGAGGAGATTGTCTAGTCAGTTGTAGTTTCTGATGATGCGTCTTGTGCTTTATGAATGAATTCTTTCAATTTCGCTGAATCTTTCCCCTTCAACAACAAAACGATTATGGGTCCACGTTCAGTCTTGGCTTTTTCCTGTAAAATAGGTTTGTTAACATAAGCTTTTAGCATTTCTTTTCAATTATGGTGAGGGGTTCATGGGCCTAAATGCCCACTTGCGTAAGTCTTTAGGGGTCAATGTGTACCTCTTTATTATCCATATACTTGTGACGTATGTAGTGTTAGAACATTGGAATAGTTGTCTTCCTGATGGTGTTTTATCCCTTCTTTTCAAGTTTAATCTCCCTCTTTTGTTTACATACCAGGGCATATCGGAAAAGAAATATGTGCGAAAATGTGTTCCCAACAATGTGCTACCTTGTTAATTCATGCCATTTCAAAACGTTACTATTGTTTTACCGGTCATAACTTCACTTGGTCTTGGGGTAGCATAGCCTTCATTTTCCTCCTGTAGGACCATCATGTGACAAACCATGACCTCAAGGTCGTCCCTGTTTGTCCTAAGTATTCATGCTCAGTCCAACGTTAGGTGCTTCTAAGACCTCCAATGTAGTTTGGTTGTCCAGTCTCACAATCAACTTTTCCCTCAAAGCACTTTTTCTTACAATATTACTGTCTTGTCGTCTTAGGGGAGGTGGTGTGCATGGAGTACCCTTTGGCGATGGTTGTGCTTCATTTTCACATTTTTGGCATTAATGATATGATATCCTATCGCTTCTACTTTGTTACTTATGTCATCTTATGTCACTCCCTGCACCATCCTTTTTTGATCTATTGTGTCATCTATGTCATCACTCGTCATATATATGTCATCATGAGCTTTAGCTCTTATTACAAGTGAATCATCTTCCATCATTAGAGCATTGTTTTCACCTGTGTTGTCTCTTGCTATTTTGATTTCATTACCAACACCATTACTTACTTCACCAGTTGCAGTTCCATAAATACCAGACAATGTCAAACCCTTATAGCCTACTATCTCTTTACCATTCATTTGTATGCTTGATAGTCATATGCGACCCTTAGAGTGGGGTTGCATCCTTGATTACCTCTAGTTGTGTATGCCCTTAGTGCAAGTTGCACTACCTTGGTGGGCCCCTTTAGGCATGTGTGGTTGGATTTTCAAGTTCACAATGGTGTCGTTGACCTCAGACATCATGACCCTAATTGTTTCTTGACTCTATTGAAGTGTTGGTGGGTATGATTAAGCTAAACAATGTGCGTGGGAATTTATCATTCTTGATGAGTTTCATTCATTTTTCTCTGCCTCTCCCATGTCCCTCAATCACAAGTGCATTACTTGAATGTGGCAAGACGACAATTGTGTCTCTACCAACCATTGTGCATAAATCCCTCTGTGTTATACATTAAGTCCTCTTGAATTAGTCTATTCACGAGGAGCTCATTAGAATGAAGGAAAATTGGGCTTATGATAAGTTGAAGCTTTAGCCTAGTTGTAAAGCCACATCAACGTTTTGCATGTTTTGAAGAAGAAAGAACCCTCATGGCTAATTAGAATGGTATAAGAAGCGTCTTACGGTCAAGGGATGCCTCCAAGTGCATTGCATAGACTTTGCTTTCAACAGTGCACATGTTTTTTGGTTCTTTTTGGCAAAGGCCTTGTTGATTGAGGTGGCTCACCATGGTTGAGAGCTCCTCTAGATGGATGCAAAAAACGTCGTTTTACAAGCTAATACTAAGGAAAAGATATATCCCTTTCAGCAATTCAGGTAGTAAGACAACACACAGAGAGTCTAAAATCTTTGAAAGGCCTTGTAAGGCTTATAATAATCTCCATGTTGTTGGAAACATTAGTTATCCATTACCTTGCATAAGGGAGTTGATCATTGCAATATAGTCAACCAAGCTTTGTTGGTGAATGCTTCATCTACACCCTTTATTGGTGTCTTGGTAGATGTGGACGACCTCTTCACTTCATTCCTTGACCATCACTCTATGTAGGTTAGGAAGGATCTTCTTTGGTTTGTAAACTCAATGAAGCCTCTTGCTCCATCGTGTTTTTTCTTAGGAATGGAGATTGATCGTCATCTTTAGCATCAAATAGCACACATCCATCAAATTGTCGTCTCTTTAGCATATGATTATATAATCAAGAGTCAAACCTCTTTGTTTACATCTCTTTAAACAACATGAAATTCCTTCAACTTGAAGCTTTCTAATGGCCCTTTAGAATTTCTAGTACGCCTCTATGTCAACATAGTTTCAAAGGGCGTGAATGGCCAGTATAGGTTTCTAATGTTTGGTTAATTCATGTTCAAGCATTGATATATTTGTAATTCATTTGAGAATTATATCACATTTTGGGCGATGTTTACCTGCATTTCCTCAAGCTAGTGATGCATGTTTTAGCTATGAATTGTTTTTAATGGCATAGGATCTAACTACCTTACGCTCTATACACAAAGCTAATTTCTTATCATGATGATAACATGCATAAAATTCCAGTTCAATGAGATGCTCTTAAGTCTTGTACAAGATTTTCACAAAGATTAGATCATGGGTTGCTCTACTAGCATAGATGAAACATAGATTAATTCGTCATTAATTATGGAACTGAACATTGTTTCACACTTGTAAGAAGAGGTTACTTGAGAAATGTGATTCTAGAGGTTAACATGGTTGAGTTTGTTATTGTAGAGTGACTTTGAGGAATGTTGACATCAAGATAAATCGTAAAACTGATTTACTTTTGGCCTTTTGAGCTTGATTCTAGAAACTTACTCAATATTATTTTATGAGTTGATTCTTAAACACATTCTATCAATAATTTATGACGTTTTGAATATGTTAAGGCATTGCTTGAATGAATTTTATCAGTACAGGATTTTATGCTATCGTTTGATTTCAATGATAGAGTTTAAAGTGTGCACTTGACCCTTTTGCATTATGCTTCGAGTTTCCAGAAATCATAGAATGGAACATAGGAGATCTTAAGAGTTAGACATGATGGTTGGTTTTATTCAATGTGGAAGATATGCATTTGTCAAGTGTTTGGGCTTGAATAACAATGGCCCACAAGGTAGAACAATGGCATTAGTATGATCCTCTAACGTAGGACAAACTCTAATGATAGGGGGTTGATCCATTCTTCTATCCCTTTCCATTCAAAGAGGTGGGTTACGACTAGTCTAGAGATGATAAGATAATTATCAGGCAAAAGGCGGACTTAGGCCATAACGCCTTGTTTCCATTGGAAACGTTTTTGTTTTTCTACCATGGATATAACTAGGATTAGGTTACACACATGTTTTTTGTGCTAGATTATCTCTCACATACCGATTTTTGGGATTTTCATTAAAACATGTTTGGAGATTTTAAGCCTCCGAATATGGGCTCTTTTCGGATAAGAGGACCACACTATGAACTCTAGGTTCTATATAAACATATTTTTTGCACTTCATACTTGGAAATATTCCGCCTTGTAACATTACTTGTTTTGTAGTAAGTGTGCTTACATTTTATTCATCACCATTGTGCTCTTTCCACGCGACACTATGGCTATGCTTGCTTTGGTTTTCCATGACAATTGAACAAAAGGGAGGTAGGTTGAGGGTACGAATTTCTAATGAAAAGATACTCAAAGGAATGGAAGAGGTTGTTTCACCCTTGTACACCATGGTACGACTGGAATTGGGATTTTTTTTCACGCTCGAGCAAAAACCTTTACGGATTGTGTACTAAAGTCTGTGCTCCTTGAGCACATGTTAGTTTTTTGCGTTGCTACCATGTCGAAAAAAGAAACCTTTTTTTTGCAAATTTATTGTCGTGCATAAGCATGGAACTCGCTGAAACGTTAACTTGTATTTTAAGACTCCTCATAGAATACTCGACTTAGGTTCTTAAAATGCGGATTCTGACTAAAAAATGTTGTTCGCCAGAATCCTTGTTTTTATTTCTCCTTCATGCTCCTTCATTGCAGTCAATGTGCTAGCATTTTTTGTCACATTTTTAGTCAATGCGGATTTTGGTAAACAACATGTTTTCTTAGTCACATTCTTAGTCCATGCGCAAAAAACAAGGGCCATATACGTCAGTACGCAAGTACAACTTCATTGTAGTTGTGTATAAAGGCAGGGAGAATGTTTGATCTTTGGGCTAGAATGGGGAAAGGGCCAACTAAGAAGTGCAACGAATGTGGCCCTTATTTGTTGCGCATTGACATTTTACTTTACACTAATGACCACTTCCACAAATTCGAAAATGACGCAAGCGTCTGTTTGGCGGGAAACTTGGTGTCCAGTTTTTTATGTGTTTGCGCAAGAACCCTTGCTAAATATGCAACAATGGGCACACATCACTTGAGCATACGGTAGGATCACGGTTTTCTATGGTGTGCCTTGCTTCTAGGAGTTGTATGGTTGGGGGCTCTTGATGTTTAGAACATGAAGATGACGTGGAGGGATACTGATTTCATGGTTAAAATCTAGGCATACAGTTTCTTGTTAATGTATGGCAACGGTTTTGCCGTATTCTTGCTAAGTAGCTTGAGAAGCACTTGCACTAAAGAGCAAGATTTTTGTATACGGCCGCCCTTCTCTAAGGTATTAGGAGACTGGGATGTTTGTACAACGCTATACCATCTACCAACATGAAGTTTGAACTTTGCATACTAGGTGTTGATTGGTACTACTTTTGCATCACACTTAAATATCCCATCGAAATGAGAAGGGAAAAGATTTTTTTGCAAACCCTTATGTAACTTTTATTGGTTGTGGGTTTCATCAAGGTTCTGGCACCCTCCAGGCCTTGTGGTAGGGGGTCCTTGGAGGTTATCCTTCAAAGGAAGAATTAGTTCTCCAACCTTGGATATGGCATTCTCAACATGTTTTCATTCTCCGAGTCATGGATGGCGTGCTCCAATAGCGCACATATGGGTATCATTAGCATCGGTTGTTACACTAATGCAGAATATTAAGATTCTTCTGGAACACCACCGTGAGAATGCTCCCTTCCGCCCCTGAATTAGTAGCATTATGATGATGTCAGCATCGCATTCTTCTCCCCATGTAGTCAGCAACGACGTTTCGCTATCTATGATTACGAATTATGAGACATGAGCGACATCAAGATCTCGAAAGCAGAGAGACACAAACGAATTCCATTGGAACGATCGATAGCGGACGGAAGAGGGAGAGAAGTTAGCTGATGATCGAGGAGGAGAGAATGAGGGAGAGCGAGAGGGAAAGCGTGAGTGAGAAATTGTTCAATAGTGAGGGAGAGTTTGAGTGTGAGAGAGAGAGAGAGCTTTAGTTCTAGAGTTTCCTCTGCCACGCTTGGTATGGATGAACGAATCCCGGGGAATTGCGGGGCCTCGAAGCATCCCTTCCCTTGCGCACGAGAAAGCATACCTTCCGCCAGGAACAAGTCACGCATGACGGTTCCAATCCCGTATTATGGCCAAGTGCGCAGGCCATAACGATGCTGAAGAGGGAAAAGTTCCCTCCACCGTCGTCCTTGAAAGGACGAGGGCGCCGCAATCCGGAAACGAAATAGCTGTAAATGTCCGCCGTGACTGCAATTTTGTCGTTTGCGCCTGACCCTCAAACCTTGTACGGAACGATGCCCTGGCTTCCCCAGGCCACGGCCGCGTCGACAACCTCGTGGCGCACAACTCCACCACTGCTGTGGGCCGACACATGATTCCTCAGGCGGCCCGGACTAGTGATTACGACACACAAGCGCCACTAACTGTGGGACGCGCGCCGACAGCCTTGTCACTGCGGAGCCTTGACCCTCCCTCTGCCTACACAGTGCAGGCCGAAACTGTCGTTGTACCAAGAGAAATGCTATATGAATACAACATCTCGTAACACAATCTTTCATTCCCTTTTTGCTGGCGCTCCTCCGCTGGTTTCCACCGAATATCCTGACTGCCTCCAAACCAGAACAGTTTTTACTCTCTGCCCTCCACCCGACAGGAGACGCCCACCCCGCTCGACGGTCACCCTTGCAGCTTGTGTCGCTCATTCTCCATCTAGCGCAGAAGAGGAACGATGGCCACTGCTCTCAGCATCGTAGTCCCCGCCCTCCCACTCTTTGATTCCACTCTCTCCTCCCCTCGCTGCGCCTCCCCTCTAGCGCTCGGTTTCGGCGCCAGTGGGCCCATGCGCTATCTGGCGCCTCTCCGCGACCACGAGGACGAGAACCATCACGAGGAGGGGGGCTTGTTTCACTCGAGCGCCCTGGTCGTTGCGCGCGAGCGCGTGCTGGGCACGCGACTAGGCAGCCCAAGGAGGCTCAGGGCGGCGGCGGCGGCGTTCGCTTCAGACTCCGAAGACGCGGAGGGGACGAGCGCTGAGAAGAGCGAAACCGACGACTTCATCCATGGCAGGCGACAAGCGCTGTTGGGTTGCCGCAACGGCACTCCGCTGCGCAGATCGGCAGCGGCGGTGGCAGTACATTCCTCCACTGACCTCCCCGACGTGCATGGCGACCGGCGGCTATCTTGTCTGCAGCGGCTGGCGACGAGTCTCTCTGGTGGTGTGCACAGCTTTTGTGCGACATCGTTGTCGCCAACTCAACCCGTCAGCTCCACCGCAGTCCCACCCACTTCGCTTCGCCGTTTCGCCTCTGCCACAGAACCCCGCCCCTCCTCCGCTGCTGCTGTCGCCCCTGCCACCAGCGCCAGCGATGTTAGAAGCACCGCCAGTGGAGACACTTATAGCAGGCCCCCAAACGCCGTGGAAAGAGTAGGAGCTTCCCTGAAGGCTCTGGCAGGGTCCCCTGGCCATTGCAACCACAGTGCACTGGAGCATGCATGGTCTGACGTGGAAGACTTCTGACCGTGCTTGGATTGGCCCCAGCAGTGTGGCACAATGCCAGCAGTTGCTGCGGACTTCGACCAAGCACTACAGCAGCGACACCAGCAGCGAGACAGCATGGGCACACACACCACCTTCCACTGGCTCGTATGGCTTGGCTTGCACGAGCGCACGAGATGCTCGGTACAGGCACTGCGGTCTATGTGATGTTTGGGAGCAAGGCGTGTTTTTTGCAGTGACTGGGTCTACATTGGACCCAGCCTGTGCTTCCTATGCCACCTTCAGCTCCGCTTCCTCTGTCTTGTCTACTCTGGCCATTATTCCCACCTCTTGACTCTAGTGCTGGATAGAAGTTCTGTGAGTCATCACATCTTCTCAGATCTCGACAATGTTTCCATGGTCGGTGTCACTTCCTAAGAGAACGTGATTTTGTTTCAGCTTCCAAAAACAGTAAGGTTGTCATGCACGCTCGACCTCTTATGAGGGGCAACCCAGTTGCAACATCTTTTCACTAAAAGCACACTCATGTGAATGTCCACACCCATGTTAGGCATGCCTCTGGCATCAATTGACCATGGGTTGAACAAAATCCTCTTGCCGAGCACCATGCATGGTTGGTCCTTGTTGACATTGGTTTTCCTATCCCACATGCTCCCCTCAGTTCACTATACACATCCGATGCATTGCTACAAAAGGCACTCTCACTAAACCAATCCAAGGCATTGCTTCAGAAGGCATACTCACTGTCTCCCCTGGCTTGGAGACATCAAGTGACTTCAACACCATCTGGCCCACTGGAGACATCGACGCAGAGGCTAAAGGAACGACAGAGAGTAAGGAGGCAAAATGCACCCCCCCCTCCCCCCCCATGAATGCAAATATATTATGCCTGATGAACATGCAATGTATTCTTTGAGCGGTCACACTTTAGATCCATGCCCAAGAAGACTCGGGCACGTCCAAGATCCTTCATTTTTTGTGCTGGTTGTACGAGACCCTTGACTCCCGAAGAAAACAGCTTAATTGGGAGATGCAATGTGTAAGTCATTCACTTACACAACAATGGCCACAAGTGGGGAAGACGGTACAATGAGAGACACCACAGGGCTGGCTGTGTTTGTGAAATCCACCTGACTCAAGCACGGACATTATCTTCCCAACACCATGGTGACTCCTTCAAGTTGTACAGAGCCTTGCATGAACGCCACACCTGGTTCGTGCCATCGGTGAAACCAGGGGGTTGCAACCAGTGTATAGATATCTCATTGTGCCTACCATAAAGGAAGGACATATTTTACGTCCATTTGTTGGATTTTCCATACATGTTGAGCAACAAGACTGAGGAGGGCTTGTGGACTAGTGTAACGGCCCGTTGGGGCAACAGTTTCACCAAAGTCAATCCCAAGAATACATGAGAAAACCTTAACCTATGAGACGAGCTTTGTAACACTCTGATGCATTGTTTGGTTTCAACTTTTGGCAATAAACCCACTTGGCTAAAACAACCCTTTTGCCAGGTGGGAGATTGACAAGTTCATCTACGCTATGCTCAGACAGAAGCCTTGAGTTCATCGTGCATGGCTATTTCCAACAGAGAGGATTCAACAGCTTTACGGGCCTTGTAAACTATCATGGGGTCTGGAGGAAATGGGGAGAGACCAGCAGCGGCAAACCAATCAGAGCAGCATCAATAGTCTCTGCACTGCTATCGCCACTGTGGCCACTCTGGTAGTGCTCTCCCTCTTTATTGTTGCTCTCAATAGCCACTGTACCACCGGTACTACCTCTTGCAACATCAGCAGCTCTGTAATGCCTGCGTCACCTATCATGTTGTCGATCCTTCCGTCTGGCTGCCACTCTCTTAAGCATCAGCCATACCTACTACAAGGACTCTCACATACACAGCCTAAAAGGCAGCAAAAGCACCTGTCCATTGAACTTCCACCATCTCTAAGTCTCTCCCATGGTTGCAACCGTAGTAGCTACATTCTCAACTCCGGTTAGTAGCCGTTCATGTCGCTTCATTGGCTACATTGGTATTGCTCTCTCACACCTCAGTCTCCCCTCACTACCAGTCTTGCGACTACACCTGCACCAGCAGTGCTCACATCTACCCCCTGGTTTGTTCATTAAGGCTGGCGCCTGCAGATTTCTCAGGCTTCTTACATAGATGCATCCTTTCATAGCCCACGCTAGACTCAACTTGCACAAACCACCCCTCTGACAACACCAACAACTACTAGGAGAGTGCTTCACAAGAGTTTGCACGCATCGATATTGAATCACCAGTGCCTAAAGCCAAGTAGATGTGGCCGGTTGAAAGTGATGCTCACGTACCCCTCTGGGTACAAAGAATCTCACCCAACTATTGGTGCAAGGATGCTCGTTGATACGAGGAGGTGCGAGATTGTGAGACTGAATTGCTGATATACATCATTGAGCGCATGCATGATTCTCCTCTAGGGTCACATCCTTCTCAGCAGCAGCCTCACCCAAACTTGTTAGCAACGATACCAGGGTCAAATACCCTTGCATGAACTGTCAAAAGTAGTTTACAAGGCCAAGGAAAGACCAAATCTACCCAACATTTTCTGGGTGTGGCCAGTCCATGACGGCTGGGACCGTTCCTCGGTCAACACAGATACCATCCTTGCCGACAATGTGTCCAAGGTATTCAAGCTCATCTTGTGCAAACTTGTACTTTCTCACTTTTGTATAGGAATTCTATTTCTGAAAGATTGCGAGGACCTTGCGCACATATTCTATGTGTTTTTCCATGGATTTGGAGAAAACCATGATGTTTTCCACGTAAACAAAAACAAACTGGCCGAGTTACTTGGCGAGTATCCGGTTCATTTCGCCTTCGATTATTGCTAGGCCATTTGTTACGCCGAAGCATAAAACTTGGAACTGATAGTGTCCCATGTGCAGTCAAAACACAATTTTGGGGACATCATCTTCTATAATGCGGATTTGATGATAACCTTGAGACAAATCCAAGGACAAAAACATTTTTTCCCCATGGAGTTGGTCAATCACGTCCTTGATCCACGGTAAGGGGAATTGGTATTTCACCGTCAGCTTGTTTAGCAACCGGTAGTCCACTCCCATACGGAAACCACCGTCCTTTTTCCAGTAAAAGAATTGAAGCGACGTATGGCTAGCTACTTGGCTTGATCGACCCCCTTACAAGGTACTCCTTGATTTGGCGTTTGGCCTCTCAACTCTCGAGTTATAGTTAATCACCTCAAACTCACAGACTTGTTGATCAGTGTATCAAAAAGTTTATTCCTGCATGCAAACATTGTTCACAAAACATCTACATGAATGCATATTAGCAAATCCCATATGTACATTTCTTGTATTGAAGGAAACTTTAATGTGCTTTATGTGATGTTTTGTAGTTTCTGTGAACCATCCATGGTCACTAGTTTGTTCACTTCCCAATACACTAGTTTATACACAGTTTCATGGATGAGGCAATTGGTCAAAAATGCAGCTCTTTGCCGGACTCAGGTGGTATATAGGTTTGAACATATGAGTTGCCTTCATTTGCAATAGAATCGTGTCGTCCATGTGTCATTATGGTGGAAGCCGAGCCGGTGGGTATTGGAATACATCCGAGAACTTCGCCAATAGAGATTCCATCTCCTGTGGTGTGTCTTCCTTTATGTCATTCTGCACTATTTTAAGTTGAGCCAAAAAGCATTGACATCCTCTTCAAATTTGTCTCTTGACCTGAATCACACACAAGTTGGCATGACCTTTTTCTTGATTTGGTGACAGTTCTTTAATTAGGATCAACGTAAAGGTACATTGTCCATTCCAAAGGATCAAGAATTTTGATTAAAAGTACATCAGAGCCTTGTTGTTAGGAGCTAGGGATGGCCTAGAACCACATGAAAAAAGAAGTTTGAGTACATTTCATGTGACACTCTGTGTGTAACCTTGAATGTAACTTTTCTCCTTACACGTACGAAACATGGGTACTGTACGGTTGTCATAACAACAACTACAACATTCGATGGCTCGTACTTAAGGCCCATTTGTTGTATAAAACCGAGGCTAACAAAGGAGACGTCCCTTCAGTGTCTGCTAATATGTTCATGAGAGCACCAACTAGATGTCCTTTGAATTGCATCGTCATAATACCTCCACTCTTTAGAGTGAACACGCTCAATGACGGCAAGCAAGTTTGTGACAAGTACGATATCTGTACGGCGTATGTTATAGCTCCCATGATTCACCTACTTGAGTCCACATCTTGTGCGCACGTGTAAATTTTGCTAGTAACTTCATGTCTTTAAATTTCACTGGGCCAAAATCGTCGACCAAAGGTACAACAAACATGATTGAACTCAATGCTTTAAGGCCTTTTACTTCAATCACCGCGTCACATAACTCATGCACCGTGGTCGGTTGTGCCACCACTGAGCACGTAGGATGATGCATATCCTCCAGCGATGCAAGGTGTAGTATGCAATGCTAGTCAACACGTGTAGAATGAGGCTCAATAAGAGAAAAGAAAACAATGGAGAAATTTGGGCTGGTCAAAACTCAAAATCTTTAACATCCTCTTCTAAAAGCACGAACTCACACCCGTGATACAGTTTCCCCCTGAGTGGTCCTCACTAACGTCACTCAAGGGTAGGAAAAACCCGTCCCATGGCAGTACACGTTCCAACAATGATGAGCCTGTAGCTCATCATTGTTGCGACTGATTTTGTTGTTGAGGGCCTTGTGCCCAGTAGCCTTCTTGGCTGGAGGGTTTGAGGGCTGATAGTCCTTAGCCACGCCTTGCTGTCCGGCAGGCCCACCAGCCCCTTCACCATTCATGTGCAAGTCACGGTCTTGTTGTGCACTTGAGTTAGGCTGTGTATTTTTGTAGTGCTTCGGGTTCGGCGAATACACTTCCCTCATGTAGTCGTGCAATACCCTGAAGCTTGTCTAAGTTTGGCCAGTTTTCATCATGGTGGTCTTGTCCCTTAGACTCTCGCTCGCAAGACCATTACGCAAGTACTCCAGAAGCATGCACTCACGGTACTTCAAGGTCTGAGTCCCATCGCCCTTGGTGAAGCTTTTGGCTTCCTCGACGAGTGCAGTGAACTGACTCAAGTAGGCTTCTAGCGAGCTACCAAGCTACGTGAAGTCATTGATCTTATGGAAGGCACGTTGTGTCTCCTCATGCACGATTCACTTCTTGCGCATGATCACGTAGATGACCTCTCACAACATGGGTTGCCAATCAAGGTGTCGTTTTCCGTGCCTCGCTCCTTGACCACATACTTGAAGAGCTCATCCTCAGGTAGCATAGTGGCGAGGTCGTCCCACTAACCGAGTGGCACCTTGTGGACACGTAGGATGTGCTCCATATGATTCAGCCAGTTGGTCAGCTTCACACCCTTCCAGAACATCTCCAAACTACGGAGGAAGGACGTGTTCATGACCAACCCAAAATTCATTGAGGTGGGCAAGTCATGGCTACCACCGGTGGTTGCATCAACAAGTGCGATCTCTTGCGATTGCTGCTGCATCCGCACGTGGGTCATGCTCTACAACGCCTTGTCAAGGTCGTCGCACCGGCGGCTTGCAACTCGCGGCTAGGCGTTGCAACTGGCGATGACGGTCGAGGTCTGTGATGCTCTACTACTGGTGAATGTGAACTTTAGCTCTGATGTCGTCAGAGCATCCACAATAGCCTCTAAGGCCTCACACTGTCCTTGCACCTTTACCTACCACACGAGGGTGATTTTTGCGTACTCACCTCCAAAGAGTCCCACCTTCCAGAAGAGGATGTCATTGGCGACGATGCTCGGGTGGGCGCTCATCTGCCCCATCTTGGCCACAACGTAGGGAGGGGATTCATCTCCAATCCTTAGGGTGGTGCTACACCTCCAGTATTGGTGGTGATTTTGAATTGACCCGCCGCCTCCGTAGCCATCTTAGCAAGCCTTTGACGATCATTGTGAATTGAATTTTTGGCGACACCGTCCTACTCGTTCTTGCCGAAAATTCTAGCGTGGGTGATTTTGACACTTTCGACACTCTTGACAGCTTGGCTTCTGTGGAGAGCTTTAGGTAATCTAGCAAGAATCTTGCCGTTGTCAAGGAAATTGCTCCAGTTTGCCACATGACGATTGTAATGATTGCGATCCTTGTTGCCTTTGTAGTCGTCGGCGTTGTGCTCTTCGTCAAGGTCCACGGCCGAGTGGTCCTCCTCGAGTGCATCGTCTGTCACGTGTCGCCGAATTTGGCAAGGGTTGCCTTTGGCGGTATGTTTGCCTTTGGTTTGGCTACCATGCTCGTGACGATGGCTCCCAAAACATGCAGTCCGCAGAGGGCTTGTGGTGAGGTCGTCCCCACCTTAGGCTTATTGGTCTTGCACTATCTGACACTTGCCATTATCTCCCCCATGAAACTAGCATGCAAAGGCCGTTTGTGAGGGCCATACCACAACCTCAAGGAGGTGTTGCATCTTGTAGTCAACTTGCTCTCACAATTAGTGAGGCAATCATAAACTTTATTTCTATCATTTTCAGTTGCCAAATTTGGCACAATCACGTAGTAGAAAAATAATTTTTTTCTGCGTTGCCATGGCCGACACAATAACGTGGATTCTAAGCAAAACAGTAAGCCTAGAATTGTAAAGCAAAAACAAGATCACAAACTACAAAACATTTGAGCACCGCTAAAAAAATGTGATGAGGGGGGATCGACTCTAACCAAGATTGTGTACCTCCCGTACACTCTTTCTTCACTATTCTTGTCTTGTACTTCTTTTTTTTTGTCTTCTGGTCCTCCTTGGACTCTTCTTGCATTTTCTTGGCGCAGCTTGTGCCTCCTTAAAGGCGCCCTCCTTGTGCTCCATGGTTGTGGAAAGGCCTCCAAAAAATCTGAAAGTGCCACCTTCCTCTGTTTTCTTTTTTTCTTAGGCCGTGAGATTCCCTAGTCTTAAGCAAAAGTATTGTCACAGTTTTTGGTTGAAGAGGAGGAGAGGGAACCTTGAACATGAGGGCAAAATGGTGGCTTTGGGGGGTGGAAGCACTCCCAACCCCGTCCAAGAAAAATCCACCTAGCCCCATAGCGAGTGGATGTAGCCTAGAGGAGCTGGGAGAAAAGACTAGAGTTCCTCAAGGTCTTTCCAACGCACTTTACGGTGCTTAAAATTGTTAAGTTTTGAGCGCGTACCCCTCTCTGGTGTTTCTATTGCTACTTTAGCTTCTCGTGGCATTTTATNTCTTGGCGCAGCTTGTGCCTCCTTAGAGGCGCCCTCCTTTTTTCTTAGGCCGTGAGATTCCCTAGTCTTAAGCAAAAGTATTTTCACAGTTTTTGGTTGAAGAGGAGGAGAGGGAACCTTGAAAATGAGGGCAAAATGGTGGCTTTGGGGGGTGGAAGCACTCCCAACCCCGTCCAAGAAAAATCCACCTAGCCCCATAGCGAGTGGATGTAGCCTAGAGGAGCTGGGAGAAAAGACTAGAGTTCCTCAAGGTCTTTCCAACGCACTTTACGGTGCTTAAAATTGTTAAGTTTTGAGCGCGTACCCCTCTCTGGTGTTTCTATTGCTACTTTAGCTTCTCGTGGCATTTTATATCTCTCGTAGCTGCCAGAGCTGTCACTTGGTCACGAGGGTCGTCTTGCCTTGAAAAAAATTGTAACGAGTCATAGCTCTAACTCCTGCTCAATGTCGTCATCGGAGTTTGCAAAATGGTGATCTCATTCTGTGTGAGGGGTTTTTCTCTTCACAATCGTGAGGAGCAATCATCATCAACGAGCGGGAAGACTCAAATACTTTGAGTCTCTAGAGGTCCATTTCCGTTTAAAACCTCACTTCCTTGTTGTGGGACCTCAGCAAGGGGTTTATACCTTGAACTCGTCAGTTTGTACGAGTTTTACAGGGAAATATTTTGAAGTCGTACTAATTTGTGACTTCAATTTTGTTTACGCAATGGTGCCAAATTGTGGCATGCGAGGCACACTGGACAGTTTTGGGCCAAGTCTTGTGCCGGTCGCTCGCCCTCTCTCTCGCTTAGTCCCTCCCCTTGTCCGTTTTGCATCAACCAGTGAGGACGGGTGGAGGGGGGGGTGTGGGCTAAGGTGTGGGGCCACCAGCCTCACTCACGAGGCCTTGTGGCCCCTCGAGTTCTTATTGAGATATAGTGCTAAGGCGTTAGTACTCTTGAAGGTGAAGTGTATGCCTGATTAAGTTTGGGGTGCATGACACATGTCAACAAAGGAAGAAGGCCTAAAAAACTTTGTGAGATTTTTTATTTCGCGGCTTCTCTGCCTGAGGTGGTTAGTTCAGTATCAACATCTGGGGCTGGCTGACGGGTGGCAGGCCAGACACATGACTGGTGGCCGGCCAACCAGCCGGCCAGTTTCCAGCCAGCTGGCGGCCTGTGCGTGGCTAGCCACCAGCCAGCCATCGCTCGCGAGGATAGCCACCGTCCAGCCCTTGCTCGTTGCAAGGGCGGAGAGGGCTAAATGGGCCCTCTCGCTTCATTTAAAAATGGGGACCAATTTGAGATTGTCTCATGTTAACTTGTGAACTACAACCCTCATGGTCGTTATTTTTGGGTTTGATTGATAAGCAACAAATTCAGCGCTAGATTCATATTGACTTCTTTGCGGCATGTCCATCCAATCCTCATGCATGCCACAACATCATTGCCATCCAACAACTTTGCTTCTTGCTGAATAAATGGTCAAAATATGCATTTGCATCATATCAATCACCCAAAACTTGCATCACAATTGTTGAGTTGCTCTTGCCCTAAAATGTTTCCCTCGACGATAGATTTGACCCAAACAAAACATGTAAAGGATACATTAGTATATACGTTACACTTGTGTACATGAATAGTTTTTGTAGAATACACATGCCACATAGACTACCCTATTACACTCGAAGGGGGAGGGGGATCCCGACTACATGGTACCCATTCTATAGACATATCTACTCACCTTTCAGTGTCACTTTTCTGTTGAAGATTGTCAATCGTCGATCGTCGATTGTCAATCATCAATCTTGATCGTCGCCTATCGGTTGTTGATCGAGTTCGTTGATTGTAATAGATCAGTGGTCAATGAGCAGAGGCACATGAATGAAGTGTTTCTTTTAGATCACGTGGAAAAAGACACACCTCCTAGCTACAATGTGCTAACACACTTAACTGTTATTGGAGGGGACATGATGATCCCCTGCCTCCTCCCCCCCTCCGAAAAGTCAAAGTGTATTGGGATATTGTCATGACATGTAAGAAAAACACTAGTGTACATGATACACAAGTCAATAGAAATATTTGATGTACAATACATGCACAAGAAACATCGCTCCAATACACTTGATGGTTTGGGGAGGAGAGGGATTTTGATACATAGTGTCTGTTACGTAAGCATCTTTCTCACCTTTCAACGATGCCTTCCTGTCGATGATTGTCAATCGTCGATCGTCGGTTGTCGATCATCGATCGTCAATCATCACCTATCGGTTGATGATTGAGATCCTTGAACATCAATCGTCGATCGTCATAGATCGGAGGTTGAAAAGAGGAGATACATGAGCTTCTTGTTTTCTACATCACATAGAAAAGGTATACCTCACAGCTACATGTTGCTAGCACACTCTGCCCATTTGGGGGGGGGGGGGGAGGACATCCAGATCCCATTTTGCCTCCCCCCCTCCCAACAACTAAATTACATGGGGACATTGTATATGGTCTGTGTATCTCATGGACATGTGAGAAAAACACTGGTGAACATGATACAAAAGTGTACAGGACTAGTTAAAGCACAATACACGCACTAGCAACACTGCTCGAATACACTTGATGGCTGGGGGGGGAGAGTTTCACATTTTTTCGTAGATTAAAAAATTTAGTGATTGTAGAATTGTGCACAGCAAAACTGTTGTTTCTTTTCTAAGTCTCAAAATCGGAAAGTAGACATCCACTTTACAAAACAGTCCATTCAAAATGTTTGTAGACATATGTACATCTATTATGTGTTTCAACCAGAATGCCATTTTCTTTCACCGCTAAATAAATACATCCGATTCCCAAGGCACAGGAATCGTGTACGTAGATTTCCATGTGAACATAATATTACTAACTATTAAAACAAATTCATGGAAATTACTCATTACTACATACCTAATACACTGTATGTGCCATGCACAAAATGGGCACAATTAACCATGCATCACATGGGGGGGGGTTGTGGTAGTGGTGGCCATGGCCAAAGACCGGGCAAAGGTGATTGGCAAATACATCAGGGTAGAAGAAACACTCAGACCCCACCGGTTGTTACCTGGTAGAACTATGGGGCCACATGGTACTATTCCCAAATGCTTCACACCTCGCGACGATCTTTTCCTCTCACCGGCCATGCAAGCCCTCTGGGCCCGCACAAGTGTTGCCTCTCCATCCTCTTCCTCTCTTGCATCAAGTACCTTCTCCAAACGCAGCACTACATCGCCAACTCCGAGTCTCATACGCATCTGGGGTTTGGTTTGGCCTCCCATGGGATCCTCCTCCCATTGGATGTTGCTAGGAGGGTTCTCTTGTTCCCTCTTGGTATAAGAGTAGTAGAGAGACACGAACATTTCATCTCACCATACAGCACACAACAGTGGTAAGGAAAGCATCTTAGCTGAGCCGGGCTAGGCTGGGTGGGATGTACATGTTCTGGNGGGGGGGGGGGAGGACATCCAGATACCATTTTGCCTCCCCCCCTCCCAACAACTAAATTACATGGGGACATTGTACATGGTCTGTGTATCTCATGGACATGTAAGAAAAACACTGGTGAACATGATACAAAAGTGTACAGGACTAGTTAAAGCACAATACACGCACTAGCAACATTGCTCGAATACACTTGATGGTTGGGGGGGAGAGTTTCACATTTTTTCGTAGATTCAAAAATTTAGTGATTGTAGAATTGTGCACAGCAAAACTGTTGTTTCTTTTCTAAGTCTCGAAATCGGAAAGTAGACATCCGCTTTACAAAACAGTCCATTCAAAATGTTTGTAGACATATGTACATCTATTATGTGTTTCAACCGGAATGCCATTTTCTTTCACCGCTAAATAAATACATCCGATTCCCAAGGCACAGGAATCGTGTACGTAGTTTTCCATGTGAACATGATATTTCTAACTCTTAAAACAACTTCATGGAAATTACTCATTACTACATACCTAATACACTGTATGTGCCATGCACGAAATGGGCACAATTAACCATGCATCACATGGGGGGGGTTGTGGTAGTGGTGGCCATGGCCAAAGACCAGGCAAAGGTGATTGACAAATACATCAGGGTACAAGCAACACTCAGACCCCACCGGTTGTTACCTGGTAGAACTATGGGGCCACATGGTACTATTCCCAAATGCTTCACACCTCGTGACGATCTTTTCCTCTCACCGGCCATGCAAGCCCTCTGGGCCCGCACAAGTGTTGCCTCTCCATCCTCTTCCTCTCCTGCATCAAGTACCTTCTCCAAACGCAGCACTACATCGCCAACTCCGAGTCTCATACGCATCTGGGGTTTGGTTTGGCCTCCCATGGGATCCTCCTCCCATTGGATGTTGCTAGGAGGGTTCTCTTGTTCCCTCTTGGTATAAGAGTAGTAGAGAGACACGAACATTTCATCTCACCATACAGCACACAACAGTGGTAAGGAAAGCATCTTAGCTGAGCCGGGCTAGGCTGGGTGGGATGTACATGTTCTGGAAATTTGGAGCCCTTAAGCTGAGGGCTCAAGACACGTAGTCCTTGTGCAGAGCCAGAGGAGGAATCCTACCAATTCTTTTTTCATGTTTCCAGCACGTGGCAGCCTTCTTGGCAGCAATGAGAAACATAAGTGGCAGCGTATTAGGCCACCACACTAGTGGCAGCAACTGTAGTAGAGGTAGAAGTTGTATTCGGCTGCCCTCTTCATAGGAGGAGCAACAACGCACAACGACAGCAGCAACAAATCTCCAGCACCAGCAGCTACATCAGCCATACTAGCAAGAGTTGTAGCAACAGCCATACTACAAGAAAAATCGGAGCAAAAGCAATAGCATCAGTAGCAGTAGTAACAGCAATAGCATCAGCTAAAGTAGTAGCAACAACATGAGCAACAGCAGCAGTAATAGTAGCTACAGCAGTCACACTAGTAGTAGTAGTAATAGTAGTAGCTACGTCAGCATTTAAACAGCAAGAAGGGAGCAGCAACATCAGCAAAGGCAGTGAGCTTATTATGAATGCAAGCAAGTGAGATTCTTACGCAAGCAACATCGGTAGCTAAGGCAGTAACAGTTCCGTTGCAAGAGGAGCAGCAACAGCAGCTAAGGTAGTAGTGGTTGGCAGGAAGCTGCAAAACAACTTCCCCCTATGCACCGCTTTGCCAGTCGACAAGCCTGTTGACCAACGAGCTCGTCCATCGATGAGCTTGTGGATGGAGGGGCTTTTTGATCTACGAGCTCACGAATGGGCAAGCTCACCCACTGAATTTAAGCTCCTCCCTCCAAACAAAAGGATTAAAGGCAGGGTGAGCTTAGGCACCCTCGGCGCATCAAGGAACACCCACGTAAATCGGGGCGTACTTTTCTCCAAGATTAGGTCTTTCATTTTACTTCTCTTTTTTTTTGGTTTCTTTTTCTCCTCCACCCTTTCATTCTTGGTTGATACCTGGGGATCTGGTGTTTGTCTCAATGCCACGGGAGATTAGTCCTCAAAGAGCTGTCTCAGGTCTTGCCCATTTCATTCTCTTTCCTCTCCTCTCCCTTCTTTTGGCCAAGACCCTTGCATGTGGGAGTCTGACCTCGTGTAGTGGGGGCAGTGCCTATACCAACATCTTACACAGTCATTGTACCTCATCCAGGGTGGCCATGGATGCTAAAACTATTCTATCCCACAATACATGGACAACCCTCTCCTTCCTACGCCCCTCTAGCAAGGCTCAAGTCGGCAAGTTAACCCTTATCTTCTCCATATGTCCCTTATGGCCCCTCTGCATCTCATGTCGTGCCCTGATACAGTTTGGGCATGTTTTCTCCAGCTTTCAGCATCCATCTCCAGTGCTTGCCTCTCGATGTCCTGTCTACTATGTGTTTGGCTGACGGGTTTGGGGGTTACTGTTGTTCATCAGATGGAGCCCTTAAGGGCATGTCATCTGGCGGGGCTTAGTTGTCTGTGAATTGGATTGAGCATTGGTAGTTGTTTACCCCAACTCGTCTTTTTTCTCTGACTTTTGGACCTGTTTACTGCTCTCCGACACTTGTTTCCAATGTTATATAATGTCATGCAAGTGCCCCATCCCATGTGTCGATTGGCTTCTGGATCGTCAACTCCAAAGCCACTCGTCACATGACATCATCTTGAACCGCTTTTGCCACGTTGGGCCATGTTGGTGATGTATGCTTCGTCCGCACCTGGCTCTGGCCAGGTGCGGACGAAGCACCAATGCCCTGGACTGGCAATATCTGGCTCTGGCCAGATATTGCCAGTCCAGGGCATTGGTGTTGTGCATTTTTTCGGTCCATCGCTGATGCATGTGTACCCAATGTCCTCTTTGTGTCTGTTTTATAGGTTTGCTTGGTCTCCGTCAATGCCATGGATGATCAAGGTATGGAATTCGTTTCCTCTTGTGGCATCAATATTGTGTCGCTACAGTCATCTGGCCATCCTGTTTTTTGTGGTCTGCTTCATGACGTGTTTTATTGTTTGTCCTTTTTGCACCATCACCCGCCACCACTGTAGTATCAGATGTGAATTTTGCTCCCTTGATTTCCCTTGTGTACACATGTTTGCGCCATTATCACGTGCATACATTCGTTATCCACAGCCTCCTATGTCATCAGCCTAACGTTGGTATCAACCCTAGCACATCCCCTACGCACTGTATTTCTAACTACCTTAATTGTGCACAAGAAAAGCTTCACCACCCGTCCTTCCCATTGACTGACTCCCGCATACTATATCCCCTTGTCCTTGTCCATGCAAGCGTCATGGATCCTCTCCCTGATGATTTTCTTGGAGGTGTCAGTAGTCAGCGGCTGACACCACGTTGATCGAGCAAGTGTTTATGGCCTGTGGACGGTTGGACGCAATGGCTTGAGAGTCGCAGACTATGACGTACAGTTGTTTCAGCCTAGTCGGCCAAGGAGTTTGTCAAATCCGCCACAGTGTGAGACGGTACGTCTTGTGTCTTATGGATGGCTTCTATCACTTTCGATGAATCTTTGCCTTCAGCCAAAAAACCAATGTCGGGTCCACGTTAGGTCTTGGCTTGTCCTGGCCGAGCGTGCTTGCTAGCATAAGCTGTTAGCTTGTTGGTTTCAATTACGGTGGGGAGTTCATGGGCCTCAACGCCCACTTCCTTAAGTATGAAGGGGTCCATGTGTAGCTCTCTGGTATGCATATATTACTACATAATGGAGTGTCAAAATGTTGAAACCGCACTCTTCCTGACGATGTTCGAGCATTTCTTGTCTAGTCTAGTCGTCCTCCGCTATTTGCGCTCAAGGCCATGTCCTACATTACGTAGGCTTGGAACCATGTTCCCAATACTCAGCTGCCTCATCATTTCACACATTTTGAATGATGGTATGGTGGTTGTGCTGACCTTCGCCTCGCTTACTTCTGGGGTAGCATTTATGCATTTGGCTCCCTGAGGACCAACACATGGCAAGCTATGTACTCGAGGTCGTCCGTGTCCTTTCCTTGGTGTCTCCACTCAGTCCAAGGCTTGGCATTTTGGGGACCTTGAGCATAGTTGGGTTTTCTTGTCTCATGATCCTCTCTTCTTTGAAAGCAATTTTTCTCGCAATATTGCTTGTTACATCACATCTCTTGCGTCCTTCTCTCTTCCAAGAGGACGTGGTATGTATAGAGTGCCCTCCAATAGTGGTTATGCTCCATTTCCCGCATATGCAGCGTCACCTTCGTCGTTTCCTATCGCATCTGCATCCTTACTTATGTCATATCGCATCTATGTCATTGCCTGCATCATCTTCTATCCCATCTGTATTGTTTTCTATGTCATCACCTATCATATCTATATCGTCATCAGCTTCACCTCCTATTGCGTCTGCATTGACACTTCTGTCATCTAGATCATCTCCCATCACATCAGCATCGTTGTCAACTGTGTTGCCTCCTGTTGTGTTGCTCTATCTACCAACACCATCACCTATGTCACCAGTTGTGGTCCCATGTGTAGCATTTCATAGTCACACCCTCATAGGCCCCTATCTCATCACCGTTGATTCGAGCGCCTGGTAGTCATCTGAGACCCTTGCAGGGGGGTTGCACCCTCACAGACCCCTACCTCTCTATGCCCCATCTACCAATCGCACTACCTCGATTGGTCCCTTAGGGCCCGTGCGGTCAACTTGTCCAATTCACGGTGGTGTCGTTGACCCCTCACAGCATAATCCTAACTCTGGTCTTGACTCTATTGGCGTGGTGGTGGCAATGATGAAGCCAAACACCACGCATGGATATTCTCTCCTCACATATGAGTTCCACCGAGCCATTATGATAACTAATTCTGCTCGGCCTCTACCATGTCCCTCACTTGCCACTACACTTGTTGCTAGTGGCACTATGACACGTGTGCCTTAACCAATCACTGTGCAACAAGCCCTCTCTGTTCTGCATGAAGTGCTCTGAGAGCAGGCTATGCTCGAGGAGCTCGTTGCAGTCAAAGAGCATGGGGTTCATGATAAGGTGAAGCTCCCGACTCGTTGTAAATCCATATCAGCCCGTTGGGTGTTTTGAAGGAAAGAGAGGCCCAATGGCTAAGTAGAACAGCACAAGGCTTGTCTTGCAGCCAAGGGATTCTCCCAAGGCCCACTTTGATGCCATGGACTTTGATGCCACCACGGCAAAGGCCTTGTTGAGTCAGGTGGCTCACCATGGTTGGGAGCTCCACCAAATGAAGGTAAAAAAGTCTTTTAACATGGAAATCTCGAGGAAGACATCTATCTCCTCCAGCCTCTAAGGTTCAAGGACGGCACAAACAGAGTCCTGCATCTCCAAAAGACCTTGTATGACTTGAAACAATCTCCACGTTGATGGAAGCTTAAGATCTCCACTAACTTGGAGCGAGGAGGGAATCACTGCAACACAATCGACCCAACTCTATTCATGAGTGCTTCCTCTACGCCCTTTGTTGCTGTCTTGGTCTATGTGAATGACCTCTTCATTGCGTGCCATAACCCTCACTTTATTCAGGTTGTGAAGGATCTCCTCCAACATGTGTGTAGAATGAAATATCTTGGTCCATCTCGTGTCTTCTTGGGAATGGAGATTGAGTGTCATTGCTAGCATCGCACAGTGCACGTGTATCACGTCCTTGTCTCTTCAGCATAAGCTAATATGATAAAGAGTCAAACCTCCTTGCATACATCTCTGTATACACAACACAACTCCTATAGCTTGGGGCTTTCCAACAGCCCTTCAAATTTTATTGTACGCCTCTGTCAATATCGTTCCAAAGGCCTTGAATGGACACTGTGGTTTTCTAGGGTTTGATCGATTTGTGTTGGATTACTGATTCATTTGTGATTCTTGCGGAAGGATGTTATGCTATGGAGCCAACGATTGAGGAGCTGGAAGAGGTCGATGGGACAACTCTCGTGCATGCATAGTGTGCATGCATCACGGACGAGGAAGGTGTCTTTTGGAAGAATGGGTCACTTGGGAGCAGAGTAACCAGAAGCTCGACAATTTCAGCCCGTGACAGTGCTGGGCACCAGGACAGGATCACGGGACGTACCCTTGACCTTGCCACAACCACGATCACCAAATACTCCCACAGTCCGCATCCTGAATAGGATTGTTGGCACAGCCAGGAAGGGGTGATAGGAGAGCCGATGACAGCAATGGTGGTGCCTGTTAAAAAAAACCCGATGCAACCGCTTGTTCTAGAGGTTTTTCCACCAATTTGTGAGACGAGCACCAATGAACTGCTAGAGAGTGCCCATGTCATGTGGGATGTTTGTAGGATGAGGCTCAACAGCTAGACACTCGAGCTTAGCAGCATCACCATGCACATGGATATCCTCGATCTTGATGTTAATGTCTGTGGTTGTTGGTGGCTCATCACACCCATAATGCTCTCTTGTCTTGCTCCACATGCTCACTGTATCACACTTGTATAGTAGACAATGCTGTGTGACTTGGCTGGAGCTCTTTCCATGTGATTGACGGCATTCATGAAGGAGCTCTTACACTCTACCAATAGTAGCACATATGCAAGAAATGACCCTCGGCCACATGATCTGCGCTTTCTTATAGCACTTACTCTTGGCTCTGCTCTTGGAAGCCCTAGCCCTTAGACACTAAAAGGATGCCAGGGATGTTTCCTACTTGTGTGTGAGTTTTTTGGGGAGATTCATTTCTACATACCGAGTGTTGACCCTTAGGGGACCACCTGGCCAGATGAATTCTGTGACAGGGTGAATGGCCGTCCTCGGTATATGCCGGGAGGTCGGGCTCAACCCCTAGGTGACAGTGTGACATCAACATGCTCCAAGCAAGGTCAATTCCATGCTCACCGGTTCACGCCAAGTGTACTCTGTCGCTCATGTTCAACCAAATCTTATACAATTTTTTCGAGCCAAGGCATGTTCCACGTGGGAACTCTAGCGCACGCTTATCCTCATGTCCCATGACACCCATGGTTTTGCCTACGTAGGAGAGTATATACTTGAACCAGAGCAACGGAGGGACAATGCCTCCAAAATTCTTCAAAAACCTGAGCCACTCTCAAGTCTCCACTGTCCTTTTGTAGTTTTCTACTGCAAACACCAAGCTAGCAGTGTCAGCTACGACTACACCACTATCCCCAGTCAATTACCCTGCCACTTATGCACCGAAGACGGAGAGTTGAGGAGAGCTCTAATGTGGTCTGCGCTATTTATTATGTACATTCACTATGTAAAAGGTGGCGTAGATCCACCAAAGAACATTCGAAGGGCAATGCCAAAGGACTCTTGAGGGGGTAATGAAGGGGAATTGCAAGGTCACGTTCTGGATTGAAAAGTATAAGAGGGCCATGTCTCCAACAGGTAACATCGGGTAAAACCAAGACATGTTCAGTGAGAAATTTGTCCTGTGGCTGCATTTTTTCACATGGTTTTCAGAAACTGAAACTGACTGACATATCCTCAAGGGATGGCACCAGCCATGGGCGCACTGCTGCAATCTGAGAACATCTCGTGGCTCGCCCAACCTCTATGCAGCGCTANGGGGGGGGGGGGCGGTAGGGTCGAAGCTTATTCGCTGCTGGTGTTGCTGCTGTAGGGTTGATAAGATGAGAGGTCGATGAGAGGTCAGCGTCGGTTGTAACGTTGCCCCATACTCCTGGGGCTAGTCCAAGCATGGTCAGTAGTCCGCCATGTCAGACCATGCACGCTCCAGTGCACTGTGCTTGCACCTACCAGGCGACCCTGCAAGGGCTCCTATGACAACGCCAATGCCGTGTGGTGAGCCTGAGGGGCTGCTGCGCGTGCTGCCACCGGCTGTGGTGCTGTATGCGTTTGGGTTGGTGGTCGCGAGGTTGGCCCTCCTGGCACCGGTGGAGGGGAGTTCTTTGGCAGAAGCGAAGCGGCGATGGACGCGCTCTGCGGCAGAAGCTCTGTCGCTGTTAACGCGTGGCGTCGGCGGCACACAGGCTGCAGCACCGACGGCGTCCGCTCCACCAGAGAGACACAGCGCCAGCCGCTGTAGGCGGGATTGCTGTTGAAGATTCAGCAGCAGCCACCCGTCTCCGTGGACGTCGACATGGGCACACGTGGCCGCCACTGCCGCGCTGCGCAGCGGGGTGCCATGGCGGCAGCCCAGCAGGGCGCGGCGCTTGCCCTGGATGGCGATGTCGCTCGCTTCGGCAGCCGCCTCCGCGTCGTCGACGAACGAAGTGAACGCCGCCACCGTCCTGCGCCTCCTGGGGCTGCCCAAACGAGTCCCCAGCACACGCTCACGGGCAGTGCAAAGGGCGTTGTCGTCGTCGTGATCGCGAAGGGGCGCCTGGTAGCGCACGGGCTCGGCGCTGAACGCGAGGGCTTGAGGGGAGTCGCAGCAAGGGGAGGAGACGGGGGAGGTAAAATCGGGGAGTGTGGGGACGACGATGCGAAGAGCGGTGGCCATCGTGACTCGTTAGATCTCTGCGGAGTTCGAACAGTTGATGGTTCGTGAGCAGTCCACGAACTTGGTAGTGAGACGAAAGATGTTTTAAATGGAGGAAGGCACAGCGACGTCAGGAGGAAACCAGCGGAGGACCACCGGCAAAAAGGAGCGAAGTGAGAGTTTGTACACCAAATACTGACAGAGAGGAAGGCGAGGAGAGTTGAATGACTGCTAGAGTACTTGCACTGATTGACGTCAGTTGATCTAGGCAGGATGAACATATGACAGTATTAGTGGATGATAGCTGGATTTAAGTAGATGGATGGAAGGAGGCCAAGGTCTCCGCAGTGAACATGCGGGCGCCACTAGCTTCAGCCAAGAAGGCGTCTGCGGGCCCTACAGTAAGCCCTTCGCACCGCTCCGGGCCGCCTGAGGCATCTGCGGGCCCACAGCGGTTGTGCGATCGTGCGCCACGCATAGGTCGACGCGGCCTTGCCCTTGGGGAGGCCGACGCGCATTCCGTACATGGTTGAGGTGCGAACAATGCCCCCTCGCTTAAACGACAAAACGGCAGCCATGGCTGTAATCTCCAGATTGCGGCGTCCTCGTCCTTTCCAAGAAAATGGCACAGGAGAAAGGCAGTATCCCAGTGGGAAGTCCGATATTGTGGCCTGCACCGCTGTCCATAATCCAAAGATATCATTCCTAGCGCAAAGGAACGGACACAGTGGGCACACATGTGGCGCATTCGGACGTCGCATACGTCTTCGTGGCTCTCGAGGACGAAGAGCTACGTTGCTCCGTGCGCACTCGGCCACACAATCCGATGATTATGTGTGAGGCTGGTCGTTGTTCGAATTGTTTGGGGTGGTATGGATGTCACCACAAGGGAACGATTTCGTGCGAGTGGTTTGTTGGGCTGGTGTAGAGTGATTCAAAATTTCTGACGTGTGTGCGGTGGTTTTTTCACTCTTTGGCTTCGTTTTCATTGTTTTCCGCTCAATCGCTGAAGTGCATTCGACAAACGGTAGGAAACTGAAGACAAGCCCCGAAAGCAGCATCGAAGTAAACTTCGAGAAAAATGCAATAAAAAAGCCCTCTTAAAAGTAGCACTGAAAAATGGTGCAACAATTTCCTCCTCAAAGAAAGAACGCACATGTGTCTCCCTCCCGATGAGAGAAGGCAAATATGGACCTCTTGTAAGGTAGCAAGCAAATAATGCACCCTACAAAAATGGTCCCCTGCTAAGCATAATACAATAATAGCAACCCACCATAATCTGCATCCACAAAACTTTGAAGCTGAGAAGTGGTCTGTCCATTTTATATCCAAATCATATATCGATAAGAAAACGAAGCGTTTACGGAGAACATTTTCTTACGCGGAATTTGTTTCTATTTGTCGAGGACCCTCATGCATGGCTACGCCATTCCATTTCTCAACATTACGATGAAGTCTTTAACAATCCTAACGACCAACAAAAGGGATATAATGACATTATACTTTTCTTTCTTTTGATTCTAAAGGTGACGACCAGTCAATCCAAAAAGGGAAAATATAACTTAAACACAAGGAATTCAATTTGTAGAAAAACAGAACAAAAACGCTTCAAGGAAGTTGTTATTTAATAGGAGGGGGGAAATCTTCGACACAAGGAAATGGATTGAAGACGTAGGTTAAGGTCCTGTCAAACCGAAGGAAACCTTCGTGCAAAAAGATAAGTTAAGAGAAATGCCACTTCTTATTGAGAAAAATTTGAATGAGAATACATAAAGACCATCGATCAAAGGCAATATTTGCCAAATGATATGAAATTACCTATGTTATGGTGTTATGTTTTTGGAAATTTAGTGTGAGGGCTTTTGTAGGGTCCATATTTGCATGCTTGCTTTCGAAGGGCGCCACATAAGCATGCTACCTTAAGGTATGGAACCCTTTTTCTTACTCGTAAAGGGAATGCCATTTTTGCATGCTATTTTAATGTAACGAGTCATAGCTCTAGCTCCTGCTCAATGTCATCATCAAAGTTTGTAACATGACAATCTTGATTCGTGTGACGTGTCTTTTCAGCTCCTAATACCAAGGATACATCGTCATCAACGACGGTGAGCAGGGAGACTAGAATGTTGTGTCTCCACAGGCCCGTTTTCATTTTAAATCTCACCCCCTTGTTCCAAAATCCAAACAAGAATTTCATACCTCAAGCTTGTGATTTCACACGAGTTTCGGTGCAATCTATCTAAGACGTGTTAAGTCATACATTCAAGTTTTTACGCGATGGAGCAAAACTATCGTGTGCAATGCACTCTAGACAATTGTTTGCCCTTTTTTGCCATTCGCATGCCCTCTCTCTTGCTTGAACCATCCCCTTACTCATATCGCCTCAACCAGCAAGGAGGCAGGGGCGAGGACAAGGGTGCAAGGCCACCGGCCTTGCTCGAGAGGCCTAGTGGACTCTTGGCCACTTATCAAGCCCCAAGCTCTATCTGTGGTTGGGGCTCGACGGAAGGTGGCCAGCCGCTCACATGACTGGCAACCAACCACCTAGCCGGTCAGTTCCCAGCTCGTAGGTGGCCGGTACATTGCTGGACACCAGCAAGCCCTCGCTCACAAGCGATGGCCGCAAGCTAGCCCTTGCTCCTTGCAAGCGCAAGGAGGGCCAAACCGGCCCTCACGCTACATTCCTCTCCACTTGTTATGAATTTTCATGGTTCATGAATAGCACGTAGAAGTATTGGGCACAGAAGCTTGAACATTGTGAAAGAAAAACTAAAAATCACCAATCACCACCTTAGCCATGAACGCACGCAAGGCACTCACACCTTAGTTGCAACTTGTTTGTTAACACATCAAGCAATCTCCCCCACTCATGCTGCAACTTTAAGGGAGGATTCCACCCAACGTGAATATTGTTTTGTTTATCCACATTCAGGTTTTGCCTCCTAACAAGTATGGATCTCTGCGAGTTGTAAGCTTGCTCCAGAACTAGTTGACCACCCTTGTGGAAAACTGGTACTTGGGCTTTAATGAGTTATGTTTACATCCACAACCGTCCCAATGAACGAGGTATTCCCTACCAATACGTGACTAGAGTGTACGCTCTTGCTATTGCTTTACGCGAGTGACCTCATATTGGCCGTCAATAGTGAGGACTGCTGGTGGTGGTTGAATGAATCCGTTTATCTTGAATGAAGCTAACAACCTCACATAAAAACATGTCATTTATCTTCATCCTCAGCGGAAGGAGCAATCACTATGTCACTTGCCTGATGCTTCCCACAATGGAAACCAACCCAATCCACTTTGGTAGAAGTTTTTTCGCCCCTAACGACCACATCCAAAGGTTCTTAGTGATAAGAAACACTGTTTTGCCAATTTCAAACGAGACCTCACAGCACGTTTTCTTAACATCTGCATTTTTTTGCTCCCGAGCAGCTTGAAGGTGACCCTTTTACTCTTATAGCACAAAGTGTCCATGCTCTGCAAAAGGTTTGAGCAGAAGGAATCTGTTCTTCGGTAATGTCACTCATCACCAAGGAAGAGGGCACCAATTGATTCGGACCACTATTCAACACAAACGATGAGAATTTTGTAAACTCGTTCACCAAGTTGTTGATCACAAACATCTGTAGTGCTTGGAATTTCTGTCTATCCTTCCAGAAAATTTCCAAGTCCAAGCATCTGCTCCATAGTGTAATTCATTCACTCCCTTTGTCCATCACTTTGAGGGTAAAATCTAGTTAACATGTGCAACTCAGTCTCAAAGTACTTGTGCATCTTTTGGCAAAACGTATGAGCAATTTTTGTATCTCATTTGGAGATAATGCAAACTGAATTTATTTGCAACAACCTCAAAGAAGGGACCAATCGTCTTCTCTATGTCCACATCAGTGGTTGTAGGAATGAAGTGTGTAAAATTTTTCAAACAATCCAGACTCATGAGTACTTTATTGAGGCCTGGAGCGTTTTCTAGAAGAACAGATTTGAAAACCATGCTTATGCATTCCGATGGAGTCTAAATATTTGGAAGCTGTTGGCAGAGTATAACAAAATTTGTATTACCAACCTTATTCCTAAGACATGGATTTCATGTCATCCTATACTTAAGGACATCAACACTCCATCATGGCTACCATTGGTGGTCCAAGGCTTCCTCTTTATTCCTTCAAGTTGTCACATTACCTGCAACAAGTGGTTCGTGGAACTAGCACATAATCTTTGCTCCAAGGTCTCCTCAGTCTTTGCCAACAACGTTTTTAAGAGACTTGAAACCAAGAATCCACACAATATCCCATCCGGATCATGTTGGAAACGTTTTATACACTACATATGTATGGGGATATACTATTTGCACTATTGTTCTCAGAATGGCCATAGAGTACCCATTGACCTCAGTATTTACTTGGATTTCCACAGGCTCGCTGCTTAGTGAACCAGCCACGCAGATGGTTCTACGCCAATATTCCCATGTGAAGAAGAATCCATTTGATAATTCACTCTAACCTACATGTTATCTTAATAGGTTTGGTTGCATTCGGAAAAACACCAATGGGTTGTGAACAGTCATGACTGTCAAACCCCCTTTAGCGCCCTTCAGGTACCAACGCCACATCCTGAAAGCATGGACCAAAAAAAACTCTTAATCCTTCGATGTATACCGTTTCTTGGCAAGGATAAGCTTCTATCTCTCATTCACAACTGGTTCACCATACTACACAAGGACTGCTCTAATGCCTACTATCAACGCATCACGTATTACCTTCCAAGGTTGCAAATGTCTGGGATGAGCTAAGGCAGGCGCTTTGGATAGAAGCTCTTTGACTTTAAGAAATGTAATCTCACACTAAGAAGTTTATTCCCTGTGCACATCGTTTTGTGTGAGCGTGGTTAGTGACACTACCAAGGTTGAATAAGCTTGCATTAACCAACAAAAGTAGTTGAAAATGCAAGGAAAGACAAAATGTGCACACCATTTCTTTGGTGTGGCCAGTTTATGACAGGTAAGACATTTTGTGGATTGACACACATATCGTCCTTGTTGAGTATGTGTCCAAGGTACTCAACCTCAACTTGTGGAAACTTGTACTCGCTTGATGTTCTATAGGAATTTTGTCTCATGGATTTGCATAAACACCAGGATGTCTTCCACATAAGCTAAGACAAACTAGCCCAGCTTCTCGATATATTTTTAGTTCATTTCTCCTTCAAATGTTGTTAGGGCGTTCATTACACGCAAGCATAAAATGTGGAATGAATAGTGTCCCATGTGCGTTTGAAACACAGATTTAAGACCATCATCTTCTAGAATGCACATTTGATGATACCCTCAAGAGAAATCAAAGTCCATAAAGACTTTCCCCTTTGATTTGGTGAATCAAGTTGTCCATCTGCAATAAGGGGAATGATGTTTTCACTGTCTGCTTGTTGAGCACTCTGTAGTCCACGCATAGGCATAAACTGCCATCTTTTTTATTCTTAAAAAGGATGGGAAAACTATACTACAAGCTACTTCGCTTAATCTACCCCCTTATAAGGACTCCTTGATTAAGCATTCAACCTCTCAGTTGTTTGCCGAACAAAGTTGGTACAAAGGTCTAAATGGATGAGACACCTCTAATTACAATATAATTGTGCTCCCCATGTGTCATTTTGGTGGAAACCTAGCTGGTGAGACTTGAATTATATCTAATCACTCTGTGAAAAGAGATGTCATCACTTCTGGCGTGTCCACCCTCATGACATCCTGCACTTTTTTTAGTTGAACCAAAAAGCATTGACATCCTCAAACTTGTAGTCTCCCAAGAGCATGTGCTGAGGCCGTTACCATCTTATGCTTATGGGTGTGAGATGATCCAATTCTTGCCATCGCGTCCCCCTTGCAACAAGCACACAAGACTTTTTGTGAGAATCACCCCACAAACTTGTGGAATAGTCGCGACTTGTAAAGAACTTTCATTCACGATTGGTGAGGTAATCATACACTTCATTTCTATCTTTTTTGGTTGCAAAATTTAGCAAAATCATGTTGAAAAAAATTACTATTATTCTATGAGTTATGGTTAATCAACCCATTTTTATAAGCTTAATAACCTATGTATACTAGTTTTCCGTTATCGTCACTTCCTAGAAGTTTATAGGTGTTCATGCACTTGTTACATCACTATGTTCATAGTGAACAAATTTAGTTATATTTTCATTTATGATTCAAATGCATTTCATACAGTTAAATCAATCCCATTATGTTTATGAAAAAAATTACAAACTTGTTTTCCATTGGGCCTCGTTCTGTACTTAAACGTCCCTAGGGTCATATATTTCATATGTTGCATTGGCTCGAAAGATGGCTAATGACAGAGATGAATAACTACAAAGCATCGAAACATGTATTGAATTTGCGAGGGTCGTTTTTGTTATTTGCTTGATGTCCCCCTCCAGGTGCAAGTGTATTGGGGAAATGTATCGAGGAGTGTACCGTGGAGATTTGGAAATGTGTACACTTATGTATTTCATTATCAACTCCACCCCCCCTCAATCGTCGCGAGAGTATTGACGGGTTGTGTCGTGAAGTGTATCATAAGTAGACATAACACTGTATATAAGTGTAAAAATACACGAATGCATCAGAACCACCCCCCGCCATATACACTACAAGATACACCCCCCCCCAATACATTCTCAACTTGTAGGGGGTTGGGGGGTGGGTTTGCTCGATGAATCCTCACCCAAACACATATGCCTTCTTTGTAAAGAAAGCTTTAAGGGATCGTGAAATCTGATCCAAGTCAATCAATGGACGTATTATACAAGCATTATGCGCAATAAGCAAGTTGCAATTGACACAAGAGCACCCCGGTTAGACGTCCCATCCCCTCCTTCCAATATACAAGAGTGTATCGGGGGAGTGTATTTGGCTGTGTATCGTAAGCCCGTTCATGATTGTACCCAAGTGTATGGATACGCTATTGTATTTATTTGGGCATAATTCAAGTACACTTCGTTATACACGAAAAAAATACACTTTGTCTTCAGGGGGAGGGGTTGGGGGGGGGGACGGCGAGCCCCCCCCCCCCAAAGTACAAAATGTATCTGGTAAGTGTATCGGAAAGTGTAGCTGGTAAACAACCCAAACAATACACTTGTGTATCTGATTAAAATTGTCAATAGATGGAATCCGATGGTTGACAAAAACTATTGTAATCGCAAATAGAATAGTCTGTTTGCATCGTGCAAGCAAACCAACTGATCCCCCATCGGATCTGCGCCCTTCCCCCATCCTTCACCAAACCTCACGTGTGTATTGGATGACTATATCGGGGAGTGAATGGCAAGCTAGTTAAACAAAATACACTTGTGTATTTGTACAGTTTTGTTTTTGTGCGGCCCCCCTCCAAATATACTACCCAATTCACCCCCACAATACACTTTGATATTGAAGGGGGGGAGATGACAAAGTCTCATTTCAATATTGAAAACTGAATGTGATTAGTTCATTGGTTTGTATCTTAGGTAGACAATCGTGACATCACACATATGATTTTATGTCAACAGTCATGGAACTGATCTTGATCCTCGATTAGACTCATCCAACGGTTGGCAAAAGCGTTCAAAGTCTAAATCCTAAATTTTTCTCTCTGATCCTTGAGATCTGACAAACCTTCCTCCGGATGAGAGGTTCCCACCCCCCCCAACTCCCATAGTGTATTGGGGGGTTGTATTGGGGGGTATATCGTGCAAATAAAGAAAAATGTACACAAGTGCATTGACACATAAGTGTGTTCATTCAACCAAACGCCAGAGCACTCCCCAATTCAGCCTTGATATTCATGTGGACCTCATGCGGGGAAGGGGGGGGCATGTGGGAACCGCTCAATCGATGCCAAACCAACAAGGTGACCTTTTGTGCGATAAAGGATCACGAGTACAGCTTTCCCATTATCGAGTATGATTCAGCGTTAAAGAAAGAAATACAAACATAACATGAGGTCCAAAAAAGAACATCATAGGAAACAATGTGAATGTTTTCACCTTCATTTGAAGTTACCAAATGATTGGAGAATGTTTAACTTCAGAATGTTTTCAAATCATGTATTTCTCAAGAACGTTCAATGAAAGTCTTGTGGTGATGTACACAAAACTAATTGTGAACTTGATTTCAACTAGAAGTTTCTAGGATACATTGTGGATGGTCTTGGTTAGTTTTGAAGAAGGATCCTCACCATATTTTGTAGCGTTATACACACGTTATTTAGTGTGTGGATTTGGGGTGATTAGGCATAAATTTCTTCTTTGTTCCCACGATAAGCACAATCACGTAGATTCTAAGCAAAATCTTAAGAAGTGACTCATGTCACTAGAAAATGTAAGAAATCCTAGAATTGCACCAAAACAACAAGATCACAAACTATAAAAAACTTGAGCACCACTCAAAAAATGTCAAGAGAAGGTGGGATCAACTCTTACCAAGCTTTGGCATGTTCCAATAACTCTATCATCACTAGTCTTGTCTTGTACTTCTACTTTATCACTTCTAGTCTTCCTTGGCCTCTTCTTGCATTCTCTTGGTACAAAGTGCGCCTCCTTGGAGGTGCCCTCCTTGTGCTTCATGGTAATGGTACGGCCACCAAAACTCTCGAAGTGCTGCCTTCCTCTTTTTATCTCTCTCTCTGGACATGAAAGTCCCTTGTCTTTATAAATAACCTTGCCAGAATGTTTTTGTTGAAGAGGAGGAGAGGGAACCTTGAAAATAAGGGTAAAATGGTGGCTATCGGGGTGGCCACTCCCAACCCAGTCCAAAAACAAAATCACCTAGCCCCCGAGCGAGTGAATGTAGCATGAACGAGCTGCAAAAAAGAATACAACCCCTCATGAGCTTTCCAATACAATCAAAGATGCTAAGAAACAATTATTTTTGAGTGTATCCCCCTCTTTAGTGTTTTTACCACTACTATAGCTGCTCATGGCGTTAAATATCTATTGTAGCCGTCAAAACCATTACACATTTGATTCCAAGGGGCGTCTTGCTTTCAAAATAATTGTTACAAGTTGTAGCTCTTACTCCTTCTCAATGTCATTATCGGAGTTTAAAGAATGGGGATCTCATTGTGCATGAGGGATTTGTCCCCTGGCAATCCTGAGGAGAAATTGTCATCAACGAGCGTGAAGACTCAAATATTTCAATATTACAGAGGCTCATTTCTTATTCAATCCTCACTTCCTTTTTGTGAGACCACAACAAGGGGTTGAAACCTTGAACTTGTGACTTGATACGAGTTGAAGAGAGAGCATTTTCATAATTGTGTTAGTTCACCACTTCCATTTTTCTATGCTTAGTTGCAAAATTTTGGCATGCAAGGCATAAGAGATGTTTTTCAGCCCAGTCTTATGCAATTTTCTTGTCCTCTCACTTGCTTACTCCCTCCCGGTGTATGTCTTGCCTCAACCAACAAGGAGAGGGGTGAAGGCTAAGCCTTGCTCACAAGGCCTTGTGGCTCCTCGGACACCAATTGATCTGGTAGCTTCATCGATGCGTGAAGCTAGCCATCGAGTGGAAACCTAGTCAAATGAATCACAGCCCACAAAATAGTTGGCTAGCTGCCAACTGGCTGGTGGCATGCACGTTTCTAGATACCAGCTAACCGTTGCTTGTGAGGAGTGGCAACCAACGAGTCTGTGCTTATCGCGAGGGCGTAGAGGGAAAAACCAGCCATCTCGTTGCATTGAAAAATGAGACCAATTTTAGATTCTCTCATGTGAATTTGTGAACTAAATCACTCATGGTCATCATTGCTGGGTTTGATTGATAAGCAAAAAATCAAACGGTAAATGCATATTGACTCCTTTGCGGCATTTCCATCCAATCCGTATGCATACCATAATATTGCTGCCACCCAAAACATTTGTTGCTTTCTGTAAAAAGGTCAAAGAATTCCTTTCTGTTGTATCAAGCACATGACACTTGCATCACAATTGTTGAGTCGCTCTTGTCCTCAAACTTTTTCCTCGATGATAGATTTGACCCAAAACAAAACTTGGCAAAGAATCCATATGCTCTCCGACATTGCAAGGATTTCCTCCGTAAAAAATTAAAAAACTAAGAGTAAAAGATTTTCGTGAAATTTAAGAAAAAATGACAATTGGTTCTAATAAGATCATAAAGTGGGTTATGAAACTTTGTTTTCTTCAAATAAAATGTAAGGATCCCCTTAAGAATCATTCCAAGAACAACTAGAATCACCATCTATTTTTGGCATTTTCAAGTTATGACAGAGTCAAACGATGTACTCCAATGGTAAGTAGGAAAGGGTCAGTGGGGCAAGACATCCTATTCACACACTTTCTAAAATTATCACTTAATGCTTCATGATAATGTAGTTTTCTAGTTGAGAGACAAGAAATGCGATGATCGTCATTTTGAATAAGAGATGAAGGAGTCCAAGTGTTTCTTTTACCTTATACATGGGACTCATGTTTGCAAGAATCATATGCAAAAGATTCAAGATCACTAAGACCATCTTTGAGCAATGATCTGAATCATTGAATTCCATAAATCCTGTAAACTAAATCAAAGGATTGATAACAAAATGTTTATTCAAGTCATTATATTGAGTGATACAAAGTATAACTTTTGTTTTGTCATGATGTGTGATGATGTATTCAACGTGAAATGTATTGAAGTAAAAGATGTTCAGATACATTTTATAACAAGTCTTGCACTTCAAGGACATTAGTTATGTAGAGGTGGAATAGGGATGTTTTAGACTATGGCATGACCACAACAAGGCTTAGTTGGACTTGCCGTCGTGTGAGGAGCTTTGGTGTTTCAAGGTATGCTTCTACAAACATTGAGAATAGAATAAAGAATGTTTTATTGCATTGAAAGAATGAAAATTAAAAAATTAGTATGTATAAGCTTAGTCATAGAATGTTTGGGTAACCTACTTTAACTTGTGTGCCCTGTTTGGCAAGTTGTCACCTTTGAATCTTTAGACCTTGATTTTGTGCAACAAGAAAGAATCTGTTACGACAATCATGGTGGTTTCCAAATGCTAAAATGGGACTCTTCATGCTCTCGTTGGTTGAGCACATATTTAGAACTACCTCAAGGGTACTCTTACATATGGTTGAAATTCTGGCATAACTATGGTAGAATAAATCTCGATAAGAAAACCTTGTGGCATAGGCCTTAGTTGAGCCTGTTAATATTGTATCAAAGGTAACACCCCCGACATCCCTTCTCATTATGATGATATCTCTTGTGTCACGCCAATGTTAGATGTAGATAAGGATGTAGATAAAGATAATAGAATAGATTATGTAGATGGGAAAATACATCCTATCTTTTGTGTATTTACCTTATGATATAGCATATTTTTAGGGTAGATTGTTGCAAAGATAGGAACATTTTCGGGGAGAAAATATTAAAGACATGTCAAAAAAGGAATATGTTGTGTCAAATATATTGCATTTTAATCAGATATATATTGAATACTACTTCCCTTCTAGTTTTTTATCCTATATACATCATAGTGAGCTGAGTCAAATAAATAGCAAGTCATGAGAAGGAGAAATGTGGCTACATAGAATCTGATATATTTTAGTCAGAATTTGCATACTCGATTGAATGAATAAGAAAATCATCTAAAATGGAACAAAAGAGAACGACATCGCCACCAAATCATGCTCAATACTTGAACAAGCACAAGAAGCCAAAAAAAAATATATGCAAATACATTAAATCAAACTAGAAAAGCAACATCAAGCATTTACATCCCATTTTTACCCCTCGCTTAGTAGAAAATAAATAAAAAATTTATTTTAATTACAAAAGATGACCCAAAATTTAGTCTATGAACGGATATACACATCAATTTAAATTTAGAAATATATATATGTACACGGACAAAATGCTTACATGTGATTAAACGGATTTGGACATGAATTCAGTTCTAGTTGTACATGTAGAGATAAATGTATGCATATGAATATGGATATAGGTATAGATATGGATATCCTTATAGATATAGATATTGATGTAGATATCAATGTAGATGTACACGAAGATATGCATATAGATTTTTATGTATGTATACATTTACACTGACATATAAACAGACATAGAAATGGATATAGATATGCATGGATAATTGTGTGGCATAGTGGTTGAAGTACATGAATTCGACATTTTTTCCTTTTTGTTATAATTTCTTCAACACTTGCGGGCTTTGCGGGGTGTGTTCCAAAATCCAGCCGATGGCACCACATTTTAAAGCCTCCCTTGTTACAAGGATACAAACCCCTCCTACCTGGTGGTAACGTTGCACTTTCATTGACGTGGCTAGATCTATCGCTGATTTTTGGTGCTGGATTCTGCAACCCACCATGCTGCTTGGATAGTCTTGCACTGCGTGAGGAGCAAGTGGAACAATGTTTTCACATTTTCTTGTAGGTGATGTTACCTACAAGGCCCCAAGCTCTTTTTCTGAAATTAAAACGTCGCCAATGACATGGAAAACAGCCCAAAGAGGTATTTTTTACTGTTTTTTGGTAAGAGGGAGCTAGGGATCAATAGTAATCTCCAGATTAGTGACGATATGAATGCCTTTTTTTAGGCACAAGAGGCACAGTCGAAGATCCTTAATCCACCATAAAATCCAGACATTGTGGCTAAATTGTATTCTCTCCCCACAATGCTATTTTTAGCCATGATTTCTACTTTTGTGGGTTGAAGTCCCATCGTGAGATTTTCGCATGTTAAGGTCGTTTCACTTTGGGGCGCAAAATTTTCTTTAGGGATGGAGCAAACAATTCCTCTAGTAAGGGGCGTCATGCTTGATCTTGTCTGGAGATCCCAAGTTTGCAGGAGGCAATGTGCTTGCAAGCTTGTCTTACGCATGAGTTTAGGATCTTCAACACAACATATGGGTGGCTTCGGAAACACATGAAAAGCGTAGTGGAGGTGAGTGGTCCTTCTTCATAAAGTCACATCTGTCGGATATTGAGAGCTTTTTCCCTTTTTGCGAGATAATCCACGACTATCTTTTCTCCATAAATAAAGAGCAGATTGACAGGACAATCAAGGACTAAAAAATGCATTTAGTGTCCCTTAATGGTGATTTATTTCAAAAGACCGGTGAACTCTGTTGATTTTGCAAGGCTGATTGTATATTGATTGTCCATAAATAGGGGCATAGGTCCCTTTTGCTCAAAACCAACCTCTTCAAGGAGGTTTTCTAGATAGGTGATTTCTTGCTTTTGTGGTGGCCGCCTACTCTACCTCGGTGCTGCTCTTTGTGACATGAGTTTGTTTCTTCCTGGACCAAGATATGGATGCACCTCCAAGCAAGTAAATGTAGATTGTAATGCTATAACAATCTTCACGTTGTTCACTGAAGTTGGCGTGATTATATCATAGGCTCGCAATTATGATCAATGTTCATTCCAAGGAAGAAACTCACGACTGGTATGACTTTTACGTCAACCAATGTTGCCATTGTTTTTGCTTTTCCTTTTGTGAGGTCTTTGCAGCACCCAATAATGAGGATGTTGTCAACGCACATAAGGGCATATAACTCATTGATGATGTTGATCAGTCTTGATGTAGAATAAGGCAGTTGTTGTAGGATGTAGTAGTTAAGTAAAGGTTGTCAGGAATCTTTCATATTTTTGTACCTGAGAGGACCTTGTTTCAACTTGTAAAGGCTTTTGAAAGGATTATAAACTCATGTTGTACCATCATCATAATCCTTTGGTTGCTTCATGTAGATTGTTGTGTCCATTTCCTTGTTCAGAAATTTGCTGTTGAAGTTAAGCTGCAAGATCTCTCAATAATTCAAAGCTACGAGGGAGAACATCATTTGTGCTGTAATGTCACGGCTCAATAGAGTGTAGGTTTCAAAGAAGTCCTTCCTAGGTAACCACGTGAAACAATTTGCACCAAGACGAGCATTAAACTTGTCAAGGTTGCCGTCTCCTTTGGTTTTTCCACCAAAGACCCAATTTACTCAAACCTTCTGCTGCACTAGAGGAAGTTGGACAAGTTCATTTGGTGATTAAAGTGTTGTATTCCGCATCTAGTGCTTGCCTCTAACTTGTTGCATAAGGGCTAGCGAGGGCTTGCATGATGTTGGAAGTTTTTTGAGGGAGGTCGTTAGTCAACGTCAGAGTAAGGAGTGTCTATGCAATGAACCATTCGAAAAAAGTGTCTTCCTCTTTATGACAACAGTTGGAATCTTCAACCGTTGAGCAAAATAAAGAGCTCAACCCTTGTGTGTTTCACATTGGTTGATGTAGATCCCCATGAGGCCTTCTCATCAAGCATGCATCATTGTTCCTTTGGAACAAAATAGAGTGCCATGTGGTTGAACGTGTAAAGGATGCTCATGTCAAGCCTTTTGTTGTGCCATGCTGCGTATGGAGATGTTGTTGGGAGACTCGAAGTTGATAGTCGAATTTTTATCCACGTTGCTTGTTCTAGTGTAACTATCTACCATGAATGTTTGAGCTGTCTTGAGAATAGCAAGGGTCTCAAAAGCTTCTCAAGCATATAATTGTAGCAATATACCACTATGTTCTACTTTGGAGTGGGGTATTCATGTTTTTCTTTGATGCCTTGCTCCTTGAATACAGCGAAAAAGTTGTTGCTGGTGAATTCGGGTACATTGGCTTAGCAAAGAATCGAAATCTCGATTATGGCTACGCATTTTGCCCAAAATACAATTTAAGAATGCGACGCAACTTGTCAGAGGATACGTCCCGATGTTCTTGTTGGAATTGTTCATGAAGGCCACAAAGCACTTGTTTCTAGTTGAGGATTTTGCAAAGGGTCCACTGATATCCAAGTGGACCATGTATAGCTTGTCTGAAACATTGGTTTTTCTTCTAGAAGGAAGGATTTTCTTGCAAGCTTTTACTTGGCACAAGGTTCCGAAGGGTGACCTTGATCATCCTCGTTGATGTTGAGGCCTTCAATGAGGTTGTTTGAGACAAGTAGTGAGAGAAAGTGATCGTCGATATGTCCAAATCAAAGATGCCCTCAACCCGGTATTGCTAGTTTTTGTGGTGAGAGGTTTTTGACTATTACCATTGTCTTTTGGAGACGATGAGGATTAAGCTGGAGTGAGATCATGCCATTGCTTTGCATGTCTCCCTTCGCAATTACATCTACTGTGACCCTGTTGACGTGGAGATTCATGTCTCTTGTGGTGAAGATCAGTCCCTTCATCATCAGTTTGCTCATGGATATGAGGTTTACGGGGATGCCAGAGACATAAAGCATATCACTGATGGTGATGTCGATGTTGTTGTGAGTAGGAGCATTGAGATCTCAGATTTTTGCAATTCAACCATGTTCCCCACCATGAGTATTGAGGATTTTGGATATGGTTTGAGGTTGTGCATGTTTCCTAGCATCGTGATGATGTATTCATAGCTTTCCCTATCCTAGTAGAACATATATCACAACTATTTGAGGAAGTCTGGTTAGCTAGCAAGGGTTGGTAGTTTGCACTACGCATTGAAGAATTACCACTATTTGTGTGGATGGGTTACTACTTGAAATTTGAATGCGTAGCTGGAGATGTCTTCATCATGGAACTTATCTATGCTAGTTTTTTGTCCTTGCAAAGTGTTGGAGATGGTAGGAAAACTCACAAGGTCCAAAGCATTTGGAGCCAAATTCAAGAGTTGCAATCCTCCGGCAAGTGCAAACAGGTTGACTTCCGTCCTATGAGCTGTAATACAATGGACTGCTGCGAACTTCAGTCATCTGAGCTGTAATACAATGGATTGCTGTAGGATGAACTGTTATAGGATGAGCCGCTAAAATTAGATAAGGGTTTGCTAAAGCTATTGCTTGTTGCCTAGTTGCAAATTGCTTCTCTTTCACTTGTTGACATTGCATACTCTAATGCTTGCTTCCTACATCTGGAGATTTAACTTGTTCTAAAGTAGGGTAGTTTGAGCCTCAAACTCTAGGCAGAAAAGTTTATTTTTTTTGCATACTGTGTGGCCAGTGTAAATATTATTGCTTGCTGCTGCTCTTGACCATATTGCATTCATTGTCTTAATTCCATCTACTTTATGCATTGGAAGTCCTCCAATCCGTCCATGGTGCTTGCGTTCCTTATGTCTGTTGTTGATCAGAGGTCATTACTCTGCTCTCATACCATGTCAAGAACGCTTGAATATAGATGGGTGTAAGCACACTTAAGCATAAGATATAGCACACAGAACTACTCAGCTAATTCTCAAAGAAGAAGATCACATGAAGAGATATCTAAAAGGATCCAAATCCACACAACTCACTCACTCTAAGTGAAGAAACACGACTTGCAGTAGTACTAAGTGTTAAAGTTATATAAACTAAGTAGTGCACCAATTTCTAGATGCAAAATGTGGATGCCATCTCACTAAAGAACCCCAGTGACAATGTGTATTGTTCACAATACAAGGAACTACTGCTTGAGGCAGGACTTGGACATGTAGACAAAAGGCTTTTGAGTGCCCGAAGGTCAACTAATTTGATACACAATAGAAGGCATAATGATGAAGTGACTTGATACTCCTATAAGTAGCCTTCATGTAGGTTCCCCCTTGGATGCCCCTAGGTGAAGGTTGTAAGGAGGTGCACAACCTCTTCGGTGGTTGCATAACCATCTAAATGGTTGGATAACAACCTGGATGGTTGCATAATCCTCCACTCAAGCTATAGGCAATCTCAGAATATGAAGGATCACCAAGAAGCTTAAAGGGAAACTAAGAGCTCTGGTGTCAAAGGCTGCCAATAAGAAGAATTCATCCCTCCATCCATCTCTCTGCACAAGACATCAACATCAAACCTCAAAAATATTTGTATAGGATTTTTGTCCCCTTGAAACTACTACCGGATTGCTCATGCTGGTGAATCTCAACACAAAGGAGGTGCAAGCGCCACCGGCACAAATTATGTGTAGGGTACAGATACACGTATAGGCATTGATATAGATGAAGATATCGATATAGATATGGATATAGAAATAGATATAGATATAGATATAGATATAGATATAGATATGGATATGGATAT